>JAPPVO010000007.1:122361227-122396380 GCA_030407325.1 Camellia japonica
TGTGTTTAGCTCTGGGGGGCAAGAGATATGCCTTACAATTGAAGAATTCCATTTTTTGATGGAATCCCGGCGTGACGAGGAAATCTTGCCTCAGTCTTGTTTTAGCCACATCCAAGCTTTAGGAAGGATGTGTGGGCTCACTTTACATGAAGCTCGATCCTTAGTTCACAATGGAGAGCTGGACATTTCCGGCCTCATTCATTGATTTTCTGACGCCGGTGACCGCGGCGACCGTCTTTGGCAGAGTTTTCAGCAACATGAACTTTGTTTGTGTATGTTGGCTCATTTTCTTCTTGCCCCAGGCTTCGGAGGGTCTAGCATTCGCTTGATTGAAGTGTCCCAAGGCTTGAAAGAGGGCAAGAGCTGCATTGGCCTAGCATTGGCCGAGACTTTGATGGGCTTGGACGCCTTCCATTGGCGAGAGACAACCAAATTCGCAGGAAGTCCACTACTTTTGCAGGTAATGTTTCCCACCCTCTCAGATGTGTTTCTCACATCTCTCAGCACTCAGGCTCTGTTTTTCTCTCAAAACTCTTTCTCACTTTTCCTCTCCACGTACACCTCTCTATTCTTTAATCTCTCTTATTTTTCATCCCTCCCTAGATATGGCTTATGGACAGGTTGAAGGTAGTGGACTCTTGTCCTACATATTCAGCACGAGGCTATTTCTTTCGCTAACAGCTAGTTGATTTCCCGAACGAAGGGTGGTGGTGTCATTGGATGTGCAATAGGTCTGCTGTTGACATTGCTTGGTGTTGCCCCTGGTTTGATCTTCCCGAGATGAGCTACAGCAAGGCTCGACAACCTGGCATTTAGTTGGTTGGCTTGTTACACTGTGTATTCTATTTTTCGTTCCGGTTCAGGCGTCAGTTCGGACACGACCAAACTTGCCCAGAAGAGGGGATAGAATACCCGGCTTCATTTCCAATCTGAGGTTCACAGTTAGCTCGATATCCCATTACATGGAGGACAAGAGAACTTCTGGCTCCCGCTTCCAATTTTAGTTGCGCCCTTTCTGGTGAATGCCTCTCTTCGCTTGAAGATGAGGCGCACACCGGGCCTACTTTAGCATCTGAAGCTTCCACAAGCTTTGGGAGGGGACGCGGGAACACCTGACTCATCTATGCCCCAAGTTTATTGGTTTGATCTGTACTTTCAAGTTTTCCTTTTGAATGTAATAAAAGCAACTTTGATTTGTAGCAAGACTTTGAGAACTTTGTATTGAAATTAATGAAATTGGAGTTGTGGGCATTGAAAATTTTCCTTTTGGTCCAAAAATGGTTTAAGTTGTAAAAAGATTAATTTGAACAAAATCAACTTTTATTAAAACTTTTCAAAACCATTTTCAATAAGGATCACAACTGGATACACCTGGAATCTATCCTCGAGATGGACAACCCCGAATCTAGCAAATGGAAAGTTGCCCCATTGTCTGAATAGCACAGCACTACACTGCACTGCGCTGTAACCAGCACTCATAGTGAAGATCACAACCGAACTCTTAAGATACAGAAAAGACAAAGATGACCTGAATAATCTCATGGACAGGACAGTTGAATTGGAAGTGTTTATGGCTGAGCTTCAAGATGAAGTTCCCTACGTATCCCGAATATGGGAATGAAGCCTTACGTACTTCAGTTCGGGTTCACTTGGGTATTAACACTCTTCTTTTGCGCTCTAACTTTTGCCAAGGCCACCCTTTTTGGGTTTTCAACCTTGTGAGCTCAGTTTTTCTTTTTTCTAATTTTTTTGTACTTTAACTTTTGCTTAGGTCGCCCTTATGGGTTTTCAACCTAGCAAGCCACTCAAGATAGTATTTCTTGAACTTGTCTATATTGATTGGTTAGGAGAATTCGAGGCCATCTAGGTCCATAAGAATCACAGCTCCACCCAACCAGATTGATTTGATGATGTAAGGACCAGTCCAATTAGGTCTGAACTTGCCCCGAGGGTCATGGATAGGAGCTCGGTTGTCTTTCAGCACCAAATCCCCTTCTTTCAGATTCCTGGATTTAACTTTCTTTTTGAAAGCCCTAGCGATTCTGCATTGATAACCTTGGACATGGTACAATGCTTTCAGCCTCCTCTTGTCGAACAATGTTAGTTCCTCGAACCTGCTCTGGTGTCAATCCACTTCTGCTATCTGGCACTCAGCCATAACCCGCAGCGACGGAACCTTTATTTCAATCGGCAGAACAGTTTTCATTCCATAAACCAGAGAATACGGAGTTGTCCAGTAGATCTCCGAATTGAAGTCCTACAGCCCCAGAGAGCAAATGGCAATTTTTCTGGCCAGTCCCTGTAAGTCTCAACCATTTTCTGCAAAATGTGCTTGATGTTCTTATTGGTGGCCTCAACTGCTCCGTTGGTCTGCGGCCGATATGTGGACAACTTATGAAAAGCCACGTTGCATTTCTCCAACAAGTCAATCACTTCTCTCTTAAAATGGGAACAATTGTCTGAAATGATCTCATTCGGGACCCCGTAACGACAAATAATGTTAGTCCTGATGAACTTGGCCATATGCGACGCTTTCAACATTGCATAGGACTGGGCTTTCACCCACTTTGTAAAGTAGTCTATTGCCACCAGGATATACTCATGCCCATTTGACCCTTTCGGCGTAACTGCGCCAATAACATCAATTCTCCAGACTGAAAACAACCATGGTGAAGTCATGCTATACAACTTCGACGGCAGAATGTTCATGTGATTGGCATGAATTTGGCATTTGTGGCATCGCCGAACAAACCTGATACAATCCTCCTCCATGGTTGACCAGTAGTAGCCCTGCCTGAGAATCTTTCGGGCTAGCATTACCCCATTCATGTACGATCCGCACTCCCCTCCATGGAAAGCCTCCATTAGGCGCTTCAACTCTTCCGCATCAACGCACAGTTTATGCATTCCCAGATGACCACATTTGTACAACTTACCCCCGCAAATGATAAACTGAGCAGCCATTCGTCGTATTGTCCTTTTATCTTTGGCATTTGCCCCTAGTGGATAAACCTCATTTTCCAAGAAGTTTCAGATATCATGATACCAGGGGTCTTGATCTTGTACTTCATCTATTGCGACAATCAACTCGTAGGCCGGCGCGTACCTCTGTTCAATAATGATCGGACGCATTCGGACTCCGTGAGGGATGTCTATCATGGAAGATAGAGTTGATAAGGCATCAGCGAACCTTGTTCTCTCTTAACATATGCGTGAAGGTTAGCTTCTCAAACCTAGGAATCACAACATCCAGGGTTTGGTGATAGATTTTCATTATTTCTTCCTTAACCTTCCAGTCTCCTTTCGCTTGAGACACAACTAGGTTCTAGTCCCCAATGACCAACTTTTTTACCCCTAGTTCTAGGGCGGCTTCCAAGCCAGCGATACACGCTTCGTATTCTGCTTCGTTGTTAGATACCTTGAACCGGAGTTTGAAGGCTAAAGGTATATGGGAATTGTCCAGTGCTATCAGCAACACCCCTATCCCATAACCGTATTGGTTAGACACTCTGTCAAAGTACATTGTCCAAATCTCTTCCTCGACTTGCAGAATAGCTTCATCAGGGAATCTGTATTCTACCGCTTCGTTCTGTTCTACTAGGTGATTTGCCAGAAACTCAGCTACCGCTCTCCTCTAGACAGACTTGCGAGTGACATACTTCAAATCAAATTCGGAGAGAAGAAGCAACCAACGGGCTAGCCTACCTGTAAGTGCTGGTTTCTCGAAAAGATATTTGATGGGATGTAATCTCGAAACCAGCATTACGAAGTGAGCTAACAGGTAGTGCCTCAACTTCTTGGTAGCCCATACCAAGGCTAAGCAAGCCTTCTCCAGCGGGGTGTAACAGGTCTCATATTCCAGCATCTTCTTGCTCAGGTAATAGATGGCTTTCTCCACTCTATCCTCAGATTCATGCGCAAGCATGCAGTCCATAGTCGTGTCGGTAACTGACAGGTACAAAATCAATGGCTTCCCTGGCTCTAGCAGTGACAACAGGAGCGGGCTTTGGAGGTACTGCTTGATCTGCTCAAAAGCAAACTGGCATCGGTCATCCCATTGGAATTTCTTTCCTTTCTTCAAGATACCAAATAGTGGTTCACAAGTCAAGGTTAATTTTGCAATATACCGCCTTATGAATTGCACTTTACCCAGAAAGCCTCGCACCTCCTTTTCAGTCCTTGGTGGCGGCATTTCTAGGTTGGCCTTGATTTTGGAAGAATCAACCTCAATACCCCTCTGTATTATCAAGAACCCCAGGATTTTCCCTACTGTGACACCAGAAGTGCATTTCTGTGGATTGAGCCTCAACCGATATTCTCTAATCCGTTGGAAGAATTTTTTCAAGGCGGTGCAGTGGCCCTCTCTTTCCTTGGACTTGACAATCATGTCGTCCACACACACCTCAACCTCTTTGTGGATCATATCATGCAAGATAGTGGTTGCAGGCCGTTGATAAGTAGCCCCAGCATTTTTCAGACCTAATGGCATCACCCTGTAGCAGTAGGTTCTCCACGGCGTGGTGAAGGCAGTCTTCTCTATATCCTCGGGTGCCATCAAGATCTGGTTATACCCGGAGCAATGCATGGCTAGCAGTGAAGTCCACCAATTCATCGATGTGCGGTAGAGGAAAGTCGTCCTTCGGACTAGCTTTATTCAAATCTCTGAAATCCACACCCACTCGAATTCTACCATCTTTCTTTGGCTCCGAAACAATGTTGGCCAACCAAGTTGGATACTCAGATACTAGCAAAAACCTTGCATCTGTCTGCTTGGTGACCTCTTTCTTAATCTTCAAAGCCCAATTCGGGCATATTCTCCGAAGCGTTTGCTTGACGGGTCGGGCCTCAGCGTCAAGTGCGATCCGATGCTGTACAATCTTGGGATCGATTCTAGGCATGTCTTCATAGGACCACGCGAAAACATCTTTGAAATCTCTTAATAAAGTGACTAAGCGCTCGTGTTCCTCCGAAGACAACGTGGACCCGATTTGGACCAGACGCGGATCCAACTCAATACCCACATTAATTACAGTGACTTTATCAACAAGTGGTTTTACAAACCTCTCCTCCTCTCGATCAATCAAACGTTTCAAAACCAAAGGAATTCCTTCCTCGTCATTTTTATCAAAATTTTGAAAGTCATGATCAATGCAATATACAAGTGGCACAGAAACGTACTCAGAAACAGCAGTGGTATCATTCTCATTCAAAGGTTCCAGCTCATCCAATTCCTTGGTTACAACCGACTCAAAAGAAAAGGAAAAAGACAACCTGGACAAAACTACGACATCTGGGTTATCAACCCCAAGAATACCAGAGTCCGACTCAAAGAACTGGAATCCTATTTCGAATCCACAGACTCTGTGGAATCAGATTCTGGCTCACTACCTGATTCAGAACTGCTGGACAAAAAGCCCTCCTCTAGCTGCCAAATGAGAGAGGGTGCGTTAGATGCATCCAGAATACCACCGGAAGGGTCCACACCTAATTGGTCTCCGATCATGGAAATAGTTAAGTCATCTCCCAAGCTCTCCGGTTTGATCTGAGGATCCAAAAGGAGACAAGCCAGTGCTGCTCCTATCTCAAGTTCATTGTTGCTGGACTCACCCTCTGTACTTTGTTCAGCCTCAACAATTAATTCAGTCTGTTCTTCTGTGGCTTCATCCTCTTGCAGTTATAGGTCGAAGAAAATCTTAAAGCCGAGTAGACGCCATTTCTCAGAGTTCAACCATGGCACAGGAAAGCCGCAAAATGGGAAGTCTTCCCCATCGCAGATAAAACGGCCGTTCAGAGTTCCCTGAATTGGCCTATGCACAAGCTTATAGTGCTTCCCACTTTGCTTTGCTTTGGCTCTTCCTGCCATTTCCTTCCATTTTCTCACCCAGTCCTCTTTGGTGGGCGTATAGCCCAAGCCAAAGGTATGAGGGTTATGTGGCACTTCGGCCAGTGCAGTAACGCCCTTCTGGCCGCTCTTTCCTAATCTTATCCCGGGTATATGCTCTAGCATGTTCATGAGGTAGACTGATTGAGCACTGACGTACAATCCCTTATCAATAGCTAAGATGTTTTGCACCACTTGGGCCTCAGCCAAGGTAAAACCAGACAAGAAAACATCCTCATCGCCGTGTACAATCTCCAGTATTGGTGTAGTGGCCTCCGGCGTAGGATGTATAGAAGAATTCCTGAAAACAATGGCTACCCCCTTTCCAAGAGGGTACTTCAGCATTTGATGCAAGGTGGAAGAAACAACTTTTACTTGGTGCAGCTAGGGTCACCCAACTAACAAGTTGAAGGTAGCCGGAACATCCAGGACATGAAACTCAATATCCTGTTCGGCCGGCCCAACCTGCGTTCTGATTTGAACTATTCCCATCACCTCTCTGCTTGTGTTGTCGTAAGCCCGGAACACCTGTGCCATTGGTACAAAGTCTGCTGGCTTCAAGCCCATAGCATAGGTCGTGCGCGATGGACAAACATTAATCGTAGACCCAGTGTCAACTAATACAACTAGCACCCACTTCTCTCTCCATTCAACTGAGATGTATAAGGGTTTGTTATGCGCAGAGCCCTTGGACGACAATTCCTTATCCGAGAAGGTCAAAGTCAACGAAGTACCTCCTGGGAAAACACGTCCCACTAATTGTTCTGGGGTTGTGTTGATAGACAGCTTGGCCTTATCCATTGCTAACCGAACAGCTTGTCGTTGCACGTGCGAAGCCATAAGCAACCCCCAGATAGATATGTCCGCTTGAATCTTCTTTAACTGCTTCAGCACAGCTTCTTCCTTTAACAGTTTTTCCCTTTGTTTTTTAGCTTCCTTATCCTTTTCGGATGCTTCAGGTAGGTCCAAGTGTGGGGGCTTGAAGTACCGCCCGCTCCTAGTCATGTGATTTACCTCCTCAGAGTACCAAGTGTCGTCTGTTAGGTCCTGACCCCAATCTTTATATGTGGGCAAGATGCAAATCATCATCTTCCCACCATATTCCTCTGGCAACCGACAGGTAATTGTCTGGTTCCGTTGTAAGTACTCCTACGTCAACATCACAATCATTCTTCGCAGGGCCTTGGGCTTTTCCATCCTTCTGATCATTCCCATCCCTTTCCTGTTCTAACCACTTCAATGCGGCTTCTTGCTCTGTATCAGCAGTACTAACAATGCCCAATTCCTGAGCATAATTCTTAATACCTGTGCCCTTCAGCAATTTTTCCTTGTCCTCGGCCGTTCCGGCCCTTGTAATAGTTCCTGCTTCTAGCTGTTCCAGCTTTGTTTGAAGTCCCTCATCCACATCAGGTTCATCACTGAGCCACCCCAAATTGTCTGTCGACTCGTTCAAATTAAACCAATCAATCTATACATTCCCTAGATCTTGTTCATCGTAGAACTGTAGATTGTCCAAGTCTTCTTCCAACTCTGCTAGATCATCCAGACTTTGGCTCGGGCCATCCTTTCGGACTACACTGACCTCTATTCTTGTTGGTAACTCTACATCTGGTCTGGCCTGATTGGTTGGCACAATGTAATGACATGAGTTGTAATCCTCCTCAGATAAGTCCACGGAGCCCTCAGGCACTGGACTGGTATTCTCATTCTCCACCAAGGCTAGCCTGCCTTCATCTACCACAGTCACCACCACAGGTTCGGGTTGGAATCTGGACGTGTTCATTATGCACAAATCAGTGCTCTCCAGGATGAACAATGCCGGTTTGGGTAAATGGGAATGGGTGATGTATATACTGGGGTCATAAGGGATGGCCAGTGTATAGATGAGGTTTATTTGCCGAGGTGGAAGGACCTGGTTATGTGGTGGGAGTGGATTTGTTGTGACATTTAACTTTTGAGGAGGCGCTATCAACTTATTGTCAATAAGATCTTGAATCTCATGACGCAATCTGAAGCATAGGTTAGTGTCATGACCATGTTGTTAATGAAAAGCGGAGTATTTGGCCGGGTTGTGTTTCAGGGGAAGAAGATCGGGTAGGGGGCGAGGATCTAATGGCTTTAGGTGCCCCTTTTTTATCAGGACCCCTAAGGCTTTGGATAAGGACATGTATAGAGGGGTGAAGACCCTTTGGCCTCAGGGTTGGTGGTTCGATGTTTGTGAGGTTGTATCGGATGAACCGGCAAAGGGGGTGGTAGTTTTAGGTGTGGTGATGACCATACCCGCATCGGAAGGCCTTGCAGCTGCACTACCATTCGTAGTCGCATTGGAACTGCGTGTGAAAGCCCTCTTGGGCTACTCTTTCTTGTGGTCTATCAGACCCTGCTTCATTGCATCCTCAATTTGCACCCCTATTTCATGGAGGTCAGCAAATGTAGACAGAGGTAAGACTATCATCTTCTATAATAGTCTTGGTTGCAGATTATGGACCACCATTCTAATCTAGTCCTTTTCAGCCAGCCGGACAGTCATCATAGAGGCCTTGGCCTTCCACCAGCTGACAAAATCCAAGAAGCCCTCCTTCGCCTCCTCGCAAGTTGCTTCGAGCTCACGAGTTGGGACCTCGATTTGAGTGTTGTAGGAGTACTGCGCTATGAAGGCGTCGGCCATTTCCTCCCAGTTTCTCTTCACAGAGTCTTCAAGTTTGGCATACCAAATGGCCGCTATACCCGACAGGGTCCGGGCAAAGAGTGACAGTTTCTATAGTCTGGTGAGACCCATAGGTCGTAAGATGTCAGAGAATAGCGATGGACCATAGGATCCCATGAACCATCAAGCCGGTCTGTATACGGCATTTTGAATCTATCTGGCAACGTCACCACCGACTCAGTATAGCCATACTCTATATCAGGGATCGAGTTCACACCCTGTGCCCGATTAAAGATCTTCTCCAGCTTGCTCATTTTCAGTGCAGTATGGTTGACCTCGAATTCAAACGGCGCCTTTGTTTGGTATGCTGGTGCTTTGGAGGTCTAGGGTGGAATCGGATCCACTGGAATGTCCGCATTTTCCTGGACATTAGCTGTGGGAGCAGTAGCTCCGGGTATCGGAATGTTTGTAGGAGGTGGATGGGATGCAGAGGCTGCTGCCTGCTACGGTTGTTGTTGCTGCAGCCTAGCGATCAACTCAGCCTGCTGGGCTGCAATTTTCGCTTCACGGGCGATGACTTCCGCTTGGTGAGCAGCATCTAGCTGCATAACCTCAATAGTTTGCTGGAGTTGTCGAAGCATATCTTCCATGTTGGCGAGAGGATTTTGAACTGCCGTAACCAGCGAATACTCTCTGTCTGGAGTGGAAGTAGATGATTGGGCCTGACTGGGCACATGCGAGATAAATGGTGACTATTGTATTGGCAAATTCTGCCGAATCCTCCTCTGTCTAGTAACCAGCGGGAGTGACACAAACACTGGCTGTCCCCTGACTAGATCCCCATATCTACAAATCCTTCTAACTCGGGTCCAGAGTGCTTGGGGGGTAACAAAATCGTCTGAAGCAATGGTGAAAGACTACCTTGCAAAAAGAAACAAAAATATCAGAAACCAACAGCACCTCGGCTCAGACAGAAACAACACACAATTGCAATCATAAGTTGGATAACTGTATTCAAACACTAATTTCTGCCTCAAAACAAATACCCAGACTGGCAACTGATACATATATTCCTGTAGAGTTTCACTCTAAAGCACGTATCAAGCAAGTGAGAGACAAAACACCCCTATGATGGGGTAGGGTTACCCTATCCTAGTTTCGTCAGAAGCTAGGGGTTCACTATGCAAACAAGTGATTTCTTACAATCCTGCATTCGGGTGAGCAACCTATCCAAGTTTTGAACAGTCTCTATGGTTTTTGATATACAACTAGGTCGATTGGTCAAAAAGGGTACCTCAGCAAGACTACCTAATATACCTCTCACACCTAACACCAATACGTGAAATTAGGATCAAACGGTACAACGGTAGTTCAGATCCAAGGGTTGTGTTCCCATTGTGGCAGAGCCTACAACTGGTCAGCCGTTTGTCAAGCTTTTCCAAGCAAGCCTCCGGCAAACCGTTCAGGAATAGCACATGGCAAACACTGTGACTTAAGCGCACCGATGCAAATGCAAATGCAAATACAATGAAACACATAAGTGTAAATAAAACAATATATCATGAGTTCGAGTCAAGTTCTCTAAATCCCCAGCGGAGTCGCCAGAAACTGTGGACTCGCCTTTTTCCGCGCCCCACCTTTCGAAAAGTGTTTGAAAAGAAGGCCTCACAGTTCGGACTCCCGCAGTTCTGAATCTAGTCTCACAAGTGTAATGTGAAACTGATAATCACCAAAGAGTCCAAATCCGACAAACCTTTTTGGAAAATTGATTTTAAATCAAATAATGCCAAAATTGGATTGTTTTTCCAGATACAGAGTCGCCACCTAAATATTTTATTTTGGGGAAATTTTGGAAACCCTGACTCATGCCAAAGGCCACGTGTTCGTCATCATCAAAGTTGCCTCGGGAACTTGGGTACGAGACGGGAAGGTCCTGAAATGAGCACCCCCACTTGCCTGATCAAAGATCGGCCTCTACTAATCATGATATGCATTTTTATAAACATTATGTGTTCTTATTCCGGTTATTAATCTAACCTTACTATGTGATGCGCACAAGCAAATATAGACTAAATCGCAAGAATTGGAACATTTCAAGTCATGTTTGTTTGCGAAAATGATTTGAATTTGCCATCCTCAAGTGGGCTTAAAGATGCGGATTTGCCACGAACATAGTGGGCTTAAAACATCATTTGCTACTCAACAAAGTGGGCTTAAAACACAATTTGTTGAATTGTTCCAATTCAAACAACAAGCCTTCATTACAGGCATTCAACACAGTTTAGCATTTAAGCACATAGCCTCATGGCAAGCATGCTATCATGGCAATATGGCAATCACACTCATGCAAGTATGCTAAAGCATAAAACTCACCGTACTCCAAGCCAAAACAGAAACTAGTTAAAAGATGAATAATCCTAACTATGTTAAGTGTCTCATGCAACACATGCAATATGCAATTTAATAGGCTCGGCTACTAATATGACATATGAAGTAACCTGAACAACATGCGATTAAACACATATTCAAATAAGTATTGAAAGTGCAATGCAGTTTGAATGATGTGTCGAGCCTCGGTGCATGCTAGACAAGTGAATGATGAAAACATGCAAGCATAAGGTTTGCTAATTGAAATGTCCCTAATCTAACCATCAAAAGCGATTAAATAAAAGGGAGAAAGATGTGGGGTTGGAAGACATACACACACGCACGCACACTTATTACAACATTACGCCCTCACGAAAGAGGGTCCAATGAATAAGCTAACTAACTAGTTACGCTAATTAAGCTAACTAATTATTACAAAACGAATTAACTAACTATTCTAGTTAACTAATTATTACAAACGAAAACGAATAACTAGTTAAAACCAACTAATTATTTACAATACTTGAATTAACCAGCTATTCTAAGCTAACTAAAGCAATTAAATAATTAACTATCCAAGCTAATTAAATAGTTACACACACTTGCATGAATTAGCTACCCTAATCAGCTAAGCAAAGAAACTAAATGGCCTCGGGGAAGGAGGGATACATGCTCGGTTTCTCCACGCGAAAAGCCACTGCCTTCCAATAAACGCCTCTGTTTGCACATATTTCAACACCAACAGTGCTGCCAACTCCCAGAATGCCTCTTCTCCACCTCAGGAACACACTGTGCAAAATTTCATTGATGGCCGGTCGACTACCAATGGTGGCTGTTGACAACCATTGGTGGCCAGTCGGCTACTGCAAATGGTCGTCGGCCACTGCTGGTGGCCGGTCGGCCACCCTACCCTAAACTTCTTTTTTTGCTGTAACAGAGAGTAGACAGAGGCAAAACAGTGTATTCTCAAAGGTCATCTGTATTGTTACCCTTCTTATCATCACACAAAGTTCAAAGAGTGTAACCCCTTGGCCCTCAAACCATCAACCAAGCATTTTTCCATGCATGATGGCTATGGAACCAAGCTTGTACAAGCTTATGAGTGTAAAACAAGACTCAAAAAGACCACCATCCTATCATGCATGATCAAGGGTGATGGTGACCAAGGAAAGTGGCACATTTCATCACTTTGAGTATGAAATGTCCCATTTTCCTTGTATTCGAATTAATGTCCGATTCGAACACATGCAATGCAACATGAAAGATGCTTATCTCGCCTCTTTTACTTGCCGTGTTTTGTTTACTCATTTTAGTTACCGATCCATTCTTTAATCGATTAAGTGCAAAAGTGAGTGTCCTCTAATGGAAAGATGGCTCAAATCACGAGTTGCTTTGGGCATGAAAGAGGCATTATACTACTGGTAATGAACCCCCTAAGGGATTAAACCATTAGGTGCAACACCTCAATTTGATAGGCAAACAAGTTTTGATACCCTTAAACAAACAATTTGGAACAAATAGAGAATATAAAGAAGAAAAAGTGAAAAGTGGAGGGAGATTAAATAGAGAAATTAAAGCAAAACAACACTAAAACAGCTTTCAACTCAAACAATGGGATTAAACATTAAAACACCAGCTAGTGAAAGAATTACACTACAACTATGCAATAAATGCCTTAACTGAATTAACCAGCCCAAAACAGGCCAAAACAGGTCAAAACAGAGGCAAAAAACATGCTGGACTTAAGCTAAATTAAGCTAGAAAAACATGCTAACTCATGAAGCTAACTAGGCATGCAAACAAGACAAAGGACAACATACCAACCCCTCCAATTTTGGATTTAAAACAAGGTGTTCGCCACTAAAAAACCTCTGAAATTCAGTGGTTAAAAGGCCAAAAAAAGTTGTTTTGAAAGTGAGGAAAGATAGCACAAAAGCTTAACAAGCTAAAAAGCAAAAAGGGTGGACCACCCCTTAATTGAAAATGGCCTCAAACGAACACTTTTAGGCCACAAAAATAGAGGTATTTACAGTTGAAAACTAGGCCAAAAATAGTAGAAGAAGATCGCAAAACAAGTGCACAAAACAAGCTTCAAAAGGTAAGTGTTATACCTTTGAAGCAAAGCACAACTTAGGCACAAATCCAAGCTCAAACCTCCTTCTAGAGCTCAAACAAGACTCCGAGGGACCTCAGCTCAATGGTGGTCAAGTTTGGTTAAGGGTTGGTGTGCAAAAGTATGGAGGAACTAGGCAATCAAGCACAAAATATCAAGTGAGAGAGAGAAAGCTAGAGAGAGATATTTTTTGTCCAAAATCTTCTTACTCTCCAAAATGGGGGAAGAACCCCCCTATATATAGAAAATCAAGTCTTGAGCTTAGATACATCTCACCATACGCGTGTATGAAGATGCAGCTCAATGAACAACAGCTGCACAGCTGGCAACAAATATCTTGAAAAAGGGACCAATGGCAGTCGGCCACCACTAGTAGCCGACAGGCACAAGCCATGGCCGAAAGATCCCAGGGCTGGCCGACAGGTCACCCTCTCTTCCAGGCTAGAGGCAGCAAGCTCTTGGCCCAAAAACATGCACAAAATAGATAAGGTTTAGAGGCTCAAAGGCAAGGCATTTTGCCGAGGACTTCGGGTGCTCAAAACGAACACGAACAAGCACAATCATCGAGTGCACAACGATGACATCCAAGTCTTGAGGTTGGTCAAAAATGGGTGTCTACAATTGCCCCTCTTTGACAGAACTCGGAAGTCATGAAATGATGTGAGTGAATGTCAAAGCCCAGAGACAACCTATTTTTGACACGACTAAAGATTTGGACAAACAAATAAACAAAACGAAGATGGCTGCGCCCGCAGGCTGCCTACGTATCCCTTTCCAAGGAATCAAACCAGCGTAGTTCTGGGGCAAAATGCAAGTGATATGCATAATGCGAGAATGTACCTTATGATCATGCAATGAGGCTGTAATGAAGCATCTAGATGCAAATGTTATGCAAAGAGATGCTACAGTTAAACCGAAACAAGGTACAACAAACTCAAACATGAACAAAAGTATAAACACGAACTAAACCACATTTTATGCAGAAAGGAAGTAAGAAATTTATGCAAGCTTAACTACGCATCACGCAGGAAAGGCAAAGAAAAACACAACCATCAGGCGCACCCGAGGTATCAAACTAGATCCTAACGTGTCGCACGCGGAAGGCAAGAAGGAATGGTGTGAACACCGAGGCGTACCCGACTGTTCTTATCCCAAGAGAACGGTGATAAACGTCGGAGCGCATCCAAACATTTGTCACCAAAACAAGGAGTGGTTGTAAACATCGGAACACGTCTAAATGCTTTTAACAAAAGCAGGGAGTGGTGGTAAACATCGGAACACATCCAAATGCTTTTAACCAAAACATGGAGTGGTGGTAAACATCGGAACATGTCCAAATGCTTTTAACCAAAACATGGAGTGGTGGTAAACATCGGAACATATCCAAATGATTTTAACCAAAACATGGAGTGATGGTAAACATCGGAACACGTCCAAATGCTTTTAACCAAAACAGGGAGTGGTGGTAAGCATCGAAACATGTCCAAATGTTTTTAACCAAAACAGGGAGTTATGGTAAACATCGGAACACGTCCAAAAGCTTTTAACCAAAATAGCGTGTAAATCGAAGGATAGGAATAATCTCTCCTAGAACCCCTCTGAATGAACCATACATACAATATCGTGCCTGTATAAGAAAGAAACTTAACAAGCATAACATAGTAAGAGTGCATGTTCTATGCAAGACGAATAACCAAGACACAATGCTAGAGGCATATTTTATACAAAACATACAAGAAATAAAATAGAAGCATATTCTATGCAACGAGAACTAAAGCATGTTGTATGCAACATCGGAATGCATATTTAATGCAACAGTACAAAATGCATGTTCTATGCACGATGATTGGAAGCATGTTCTATGCGAAAATGAAGAAATGCATATTCTATGCAACAATGGATTGAATAGTAACTTCCAGTTTACCTCTCAGAAGAGTTACAACAAGTTAAAAAGGATAAACCTCATTGGTGTTGATCAGTGATGAATCGTGCATCGAAGACACGGTTCGGAGCTTCCACAAAAACAATTTGAGCTGAAAAGTGAACTTTTCTTGCACTTTCTCGAGAACCAAGGGCACAAAACAACAACAAAACACAAAGGAAGAGCACTAGAAGCTTGTCGGCCACCTGTCGGCCACACCTGAAGGTTGTCAGCCACCAATAGCAATTCGGGCTATTTCGGTCTTTTTGCATTCGGGTCTTTAAGTACACATACCTGTAGACACCCCATTTTTGACCGTCCTCAAGACTTGGACGTCATCATTTGAACACTTGGTAATCATCCATGTTCGTGTTCGTTTTGAGTTCTCGGAGGTCTCGGCCGCGCGCCTCGCCTCACGATCTCTCAACTTGATTGTTTTGTGCTTGGTTGTAGACCAAACACTTGTATTTCTATTTTTAAGGGAAGAGGGTGGCTTGTTGGCCATCCCATCAACCCACCGGCCAAGGCAAGATGCCACCGGCCCCATTTTTCTTGCCATCGGCCAAAGGTTGTGGCCGGTCGGCACCTTTGTTGGTCGGTCGGCCACCTTTGTTGGTCAATCGGCCATTTCTACTGGTCGACCCCTTTCCATTTGCTTTTGGCAGATATTTTATGCCAGCTGTCACAGCTGGCATCCACATTACACCCCCTCCATGCACGTGTGTGGAGGGATTTGCTCCCTTGTGTTAACTTCTCCAAGAAGCTTAGGAATTGAATTCCTATAAGAGGGGAGGCCCTCCTCCCCTCTCAGAGGGTTCTGAAATTTAATTTAGAGAATTTGTATCTATCTATCTCTATAGTTCCCTCTCTTTACATTTGTGTGTGTGTTTTGTGCTCTAAAGGGTGTTTTGTTCACACTATTGCACACAAATACCTAGCATTACACCATCCTTGGGTTGCTGAGGCACTAGAGGGTTGTTGTTAGGGTTCTTGAGTTGATTTTAATCAGAGAAACCTGCTGGAGTGGTGTTCTTGAAGAGGTTCTTCAAGGGTGAGAAACTATCCTCTTTATTCCCCATTTTTGCACAAGCTTTTAGCCTATCTTGCATCTGTTTTTAAGCTTAACTTATAATTGATAAAAGTTCTAATTTTGCATTCTTTTGATCTTTGTTTAAGATCGCTTTTGTGTTTGGGGTTTTTTATCCCCTCTTACGCCTTGTTTGGCCTCATTTTTGTGCCTTTTTTGTGAGCTTTGGGACCACCTTGTATTGGCCTTCTCATGGTGTTTTGAGGTCCTAAGAAGGAGAGGGCCACCCCCTCTCCTTGTTGTCTTCAATACTTGTCATATTTGCCTCACATGTGAGCACCTTTGTTAAGTTCATGTTGGCCATGTCTTAACTGGTATTTGTGGTTATTTTGCTGGGATATGTCACTGTTTTTGCCTATCTTGGTCATTCCATGCTTGGTCTATACACTTCTAGTGTAAATTTTGCAAACTAGTCTTGTATGCTTCATGTTTGAGCATGCCCTTCTAGCTCATGTTGACCTCATTTCAGTGGGTTTTTGGGGTTGTTTTAGCATGCAATGACTCTGTTTTGGGTGGGTTTAGTTGGCTCTTACATGCCTCATGTACTTGCTTTGCAAATCCTCTCATTTGTCTTAACATTCACCTTGTGTTTAGACCACCACGCTTACATGTTTTGGCTTTACTTTGAGAAGCTTTTAGCTTTGTTTTGCCATGCTTAAGGTCTGATTTTGGTTGTCTTGGTCATCCATGACTTGCTTTCTATAGCCACCATGTATTCTAGCTCGTTGGCTTCGGGTGTCCAAGCTTTTAGTATGCATTACTTGGACCATTTCGATGATCTGGCATCATTTGCTGCACTATTTCAGTCCATGTTTCATGCTTGAATATTTGCTTTCATCACTCCTTTAATGCCTTAAAGAGTTGTAGTCTTATGCTCCTTGAATGGATCATTGCGTATGCTTCCATGCGTAGGCCATTTGGATGCCATCTAAGTGTGTTTTGGCCTTGTCTTGACATGCATTGGGACTGTTTTGAGTCCCTTTGACCCTTTGAAACTTGCCTTGTATGGCCATGGTTTGAGCCCTTTGGTTAGCCTTAAGCCTTGAACCTTCTTGCATGCTTTGCTTGCTTTATTTGGTTGATTTGGCATCATTCCTCACATATTTTCAGAGCCTAATGCATTGTCATATTCTCATATTTATCACATCTTGCTCATGCTTGAGGATTGTAAATAGTTGCCAAAGTGTTGGACCACTCACATGTGCATGATTGTTTTGCATTTTCATGCCTCCAATTCTTAACTTTGGCCGTTGATTTGGACCTATTCGAGTGCTGTCCATTTTGGTTTAAGTCCATCCCCGCATGTTGTTGCATGCTTGCCTTGTATGTTGTCACATGCTTGTTGTATATTTGCAAAATTGCATGTTGTAGCATGCTAGTTCGATTATGCCTTGTTGTATACTCGGCCCATAACATGTTGTTGCATGCTTAAGTGGTAGTGCATTTGGCATGCATTCTTTTGGTTTTAGGTTGCTTAACATGTTGTTACGTGTTTGCCTTGTTCGCATGCTTATCTTCGCATATTGTCATATGCTAGTTGCATCTTGCATGCTTGTCTAGGTTGCATTGCATTTGGCATGCTTGTTACCTTAACATGATCATGTTGGATTAGTTTTGCTTGCATATTTGCATCCCTTGCCTCTTGATCAATTATGATAGAGGTTAGGATCTATTGTGTGTTTGTGTGCATTTCATTTGATATCAAATTGCACATTCGGCATCTTTAGCCATCATGCATTGAAATGCGTGATTGATAGCCCGAGGGTCGAGAACCATACACTCCTTTGATTCTCAAACATGATAAGGAAGTTGGTTGTGCACACATTGCTTTGAAAATGTATTACCATGCTCTATTTGCCCTCTGCTGCAGCAAAACAGGATTCTGCAGGAAGAGATGGTCGGTCGGCTATCTTCAGTGCCGACCGGCCATGAATTGTTGGCCGATATTGCCACAAATGGTCGATGACCAGTTCCCCATGGCCGGTGGCCTCACCTCTTGGTCGGTGATCTCCACAACCCTCAGGAGTAGTTCAGAAGCAATTTTGAGACTTTTGTAGCTTTCAGAGGAGCAAAACAGTGTAAACAGAGGCAGCATGAGCATAGTGATGGATTTCCGAGTAGAGCCGAACGTGCATGCATTCATCCCTCTTCCCGAGGCCTCTTTACTGCTTTCTTAGCTTAAATAACTCATTTAATTGATTAAGTATTGTGTAATATTTAATTAGCTTGTTAGTTAATTAATTTGTATTATTCTTTCGGCCCCTCCCTCGAGAGGGCGCAATTGTGTAATAAGCGTGCGTGTGTGCGATGCATGTCTTCCAACCCCACGTCTTTCTCCCTTTTACTTACCCGCTTATGATGGTTAGTTCTAGGGCACGTTTCAATTAGCATCCTTATGCTATGCATGTTTGCATCATTCATCTGTATTGCATGTACCAGGCTCGGCGCATCATACTAATTGCATAGTACTTTAATTCCAACTTGAATACGTGTAACGAGTTGTCGCATTTCACCTGCCATTCTTAGATTGGCCGAGCCTATTCTAGTTGCATTTTGCTTGCGACGCATTAGCCATTTTAACATGGACTTGGATCATACATTTGATTACTAACATGTTCTTTGTTTTAGCTCGGAGTACACTGTGAGTGTTTATGCTTTAGCATATTGCATGTGTGTAAGTGTTGACATGACAGCATGCTTACCATGAGGCTAATTGCTTATGTGATATAACTGCCTGAATGCCTGTGGGTGAATGTTGGATCGCTTGAATTCGTCGAAATCCATGTTTTAGCCTACTTGCGAGTAGTAAAATTCAAAACCATTTCCAAACAAATGGATATGCGATGCTTTGTTCCAAGTTAGGCGATCTAGTCTATACTTGTGTGTTGTGCACATCACATAGTAATTCTATCTAAAAACCGGAATAAGAACGCATGTGTTTTCAAAAACTCGATATCATGCTTAGTACAGGCCGATCTTCGGATCGGGCGAGTGGGGTGCTCATAGATGACCTTCCCCAATCGTATCCAAGTTCCCGAGCCGAGGCAACTTTGGTGATGACGGACACGTGGCCTTAGGCAACGAGTCAGGGTTTCCTAAATTCCCCCAAAATAAATATTTAGGTGGCGACTCCGTATCTGGCAAAGCAGTCCATGTTTGGCACTTCTTTACAAAAATTAGTTTTCAAAAACGATTTGCCGGATTTGGACTCTTTGGTGATTTATCAATCTCACATCGCACATTGTGGGATCAGATTAAGAATCGTGACAATTTGAGTCCGAACTTTAGCATGAGGCCCTCGGGGCGCGTCTACAGTTTCTGGCGACTCTGCTGGGGAAAGAGAGAACTTGACTCGAACTCATGATATCTTGTTTTGATTACACTTATGTGTTTCTTTGCATTGCATGTGCATTGGTACGCCTAGGACACCGTGTTTGCCATCTGCTACTCCTGAACGGTTTGCCGGAGGCTACGTGCCATAAGGTTGACCGGTGATGGGCTCTGCCACGATGGGAACACAAACCCCGGTTTTACCGGGGCACCCGTTTTGACCATTCGACCTAGTGCATATCGGAATCCATAGTGACCATTATAAACTAGGATAGGTTGCTTACCCGATTGTAGGTTATTTGAAACCGTTGCGTGCATAGTGAAACCCTAGCTCCTGACAAAATAGGATAGGGAAACCCTACCCCAACATAGGGGTGTTTTTGGCTCTTCCTTGCTTGTTATGTGCTTTTTGAGTTGACCTCTACAGGGGAATGCACATATCCGTTTGCAAGTCCGGATATCAGGCCTGCGGGCATCAGTGTTTTGAGAATCAATTATATCTGCGGGTATCAGATTCAGTTTTCGGGTAGTGAATTTGGGAACAGTGATCAGTGGCCGAATACAATTATTCAGCTATGCTTGTGTCTGTTCTGATGAAATTGGGCTGAGATGTTGCCTGTTTTCTCTTTCAGGGAGAGGAGGAGTTTTAGAGATTTAGTTCAGAATAGCCAGTATTCTCCTTCGTTGAAGTAAGGCAGACATCCGATCCGTCAGCCATCGGTCACATCACCTCCGTTCAGTTCAGCGGATTTATGATGGCACAAAATTCAGAGGAAATTGTGGTTAGGGCAGCCGCATTAAACCAAGGAATCATCTTACAGGGTGAGATCGATGTTGAGGTACCACACCCGCCCTGGTCGCCTGCCGCGCGCCCGATCTGGGAACCCCAGTTATTTCAAGCTCGTGAACCTACCACATTTGAGTTAATGGGAATGATTAGCGACCTTCAAAGATCTGTGGCTGATCTAGTCTACGGAATATCGACCCCGCCACCAACTGCATCGTATGCCAGGAACTTCATGCCGCAAGAGCCCCCGTTACTGGGGTGAATTGTAATTGAGCTCAGCCAACCTGAAGCTATCTCAAGCTCCAGCAATGATACGTCGGCGACAACGGGGCTTCGTACTGAAGTAGCAACCCAAACCGTTCACCAAGCTGAGGCTAGTAGAAAGAACAAAATGAAGGTGGACGCAAATCCCTATGAACAAGTCCAGCAAGCTGTTGAGGCTTTGAAAGCCGGCGGGTTGAATAAGCAACAAGTACTCGCAGTCGTGGCTAAGACTGCGGATGACATTTTCCCTGCTCAGACCGAAAGCAGTTCAAGCCAAAGGGAAAATCGAGATAGGGACCGTCGTACCAGAACAGTTCCTTCCAATCCTAACCCTGCACCTGGAAAAGATCAGAGAGCTAAGGCAGCACCTGCCGATCCTTTTGCTAGTGCGTCCAGCAAAGGTCCACAGACTTCGAAGTATCTGCCCCGAGGTCACAGGGTCTTTCATGCCCTCTACATGCCTTTGTCCAAGGCTCTTCAAATCCTCACTGAAAAAGGACATCTCAAGCCTCTTGAACCTCGGCCTCTCCCGAGTAATCTCCCTCTCTCACATGATGCTACCCAGTACTGTGCGTACCATCAACAGACCGGTCACACCACGACAACTGCTTTCGTCTTCGCCATGAAGTGCAGGATCTGTTTGACAATGAGGTCATCCTCCCGCCTAGCTCAGCAAAGTCTGTCACCACTGAGTTGTTGGACTTCGAAGATAATTCAAGTATGTGATCAGGGGTCGGACCACCTGCGGGCGGTGCTCAGTTTGCTTCAGATGTGGCGTATGGCACGCACTGTTTTGAGCATTTGCGAATGCTATTTTTTTGTAGTTTCTGACTTGGGTGTTGAGTCAGTTTTGTGTTGTTTTGAGTCTGTCTCTTTGTTTTGAGTCAGTCTTTTTGTTTGGGGTCTGTCTTGTTGTATCGAGTCAGTCTTGTTGTACAGAAGTCGGGTGATTCTGGGGGTGTTACCTCGGATATCACTATTTTGTTTCGCGTTTGCCTTTCCGCTTTGTTTTGAGTCTGTTTCTGTTATGGAGCCAGTTACACCAGAAGATCTGAATGAAGCAGCAGTGGTTTTCATGTTTTTGCACTTGTTTCTACTTTGAGCTTGTTGTGCCAGCAAGTTTAGAATGAAATGGCAGTGCATTTCACCTGCTTTTCTGTGCCTTGAAATTATTGCATTGACCTAAGTTTTTTAAAACTTTTTGAACACTGTGTTGAAAACAAAGAGGAAGGAATTCCTCGGGATCTGCAAAAATTTGATCAATTGAGAGAAAGAGAGGCATGCTAAGCCCTTAATGATTGAGATCATGTTTGTTAATGTGAGTACTGAGAAGGATCCTGGCTTGATCTAGATTGGTTCTGCATTGTCTTCAGCGCGAGCAATTTGTCGCTTTCTTAAAAGATTTCAAAAAATGTTTTGCACGGTCCTGCGAAGACCTGTGTGGAATCACTCTTGAGATTGTGCAGCCTAGGATCGCTCTCAGCCTCGAGATTCAACCCCTTTGCTCTCAAAACCTTGAACTTGGATTCAGAATGTTCAACGGTCAACCACAATGTGAGGCCTGTGTGGCCAAATTCGAGGCAACCCTTGAACTAAGGGCAAGAAAGTCAGATCAAGAAGGTCAGACGTCGTCAGAAGAAGCTTGCAAAGTTAGAGATCAAAAGCACCCTCGAACCAGGGACAAAAAATATCAGACGTGCTCGAAGAGCCGAAGATGGATCATTTCGCAAATCAATGAAGACTGGCAAGAATGCCAAATCCAGAAGGGAGAAAAGAAGAAAGTTTGTGCTGAAGGACAACTGAGTTCCTATCCACAACACTAGGGGCAAATTCAGCTCCATTGGATGGACTCCTGCATCGTCAACGAACAACAGCCATTCCTGGATTCAGATGACTTCAGGATCTCAAAACCATTTGACATGGACAAAGCTACACTTTTACCCTTGAGAGGCTCGCTGGGCCGAAAACCCGGAGGGGCGACCCAGGCAAAAGTTAGAGCAAGAAAAAGAACAAAAAGAACAAAAAAAAAAGAAAATGCAAAGAATGAAAAAAAGAAAAGAAGAAAAATGAAGAAGAGAAAAATGAAAAGAAATGAAAAGAAGAAGAACATAGCTCGCAAGGTTGAAAACTCGGAAGGGCAGCCTTGGCAAAAGTTAGAGCGTAAAAGGTGAGGGTTAATACACGAGTGTACCTTAACCTGAACTACGTAAGGCTTGATTCCCATGTTTGGGATACGTAGGCAACTTCATTCTGAAGTCCAGCCATAAACACTTCCAAATCGATTGTGTCCATGTAATGGTTTTGATCATCCTTGCCTTCTCTGTATCCAAGAGTTCGGTTGTGATCGTCACTCTGAGGACTGATTACAATGTGTTGCGGTGCTATCCAAACAAGGGGCAACTTTCCGTTGCCATACAGTGTGCCATGGTGCTATTCAAACAAGGGGCAACTTTCCATTGCCATGCAGTATCCTTCAGACAAAGGGGCAGTTTTCGTTGTTTTGGATCTGAGGTTGTGCATCTCAAGAGTGGGTTCCATGCTCGTCGAGCAATGGCCGTTTGCAAAAATAGTTTTTGAGAATTTTTACTGAGGTGGACTGATTTTCTCGAAAAGTATTCCTTTTTTTCAAAACTGGACCATTTCTTGGACCCAAAAAAGGAAAATTTTCAGTGCTCATAGCCTGACTTGCATGATTTTAAATCAAAAAATTGAACAAGCATGTTAATCTAACTCTCATTTTGGTCAAAATTGTTTTAGTAGAAAACCAAAAACAAAAAATGGTCAAAAAGATGAACTAGGGGCACAGTTGAGTCAGGTGTTCTGTCTTTTCCCCTTTGTCGACTTACTTGCCGAAAAAGGGCACTCTACCTGCTAGAAAAGGGCATAACTGAAGCTAACAACAAAGGGCCGAAAGCTCTCAACATCCTCCAAGGAACGAGGTATCAAGCCAAGTGTGAAGCACGAATTCGAGTGGATCAAGTTACTCCACTCCCTCATCCGGGGCCTCGACTAAATGTCACCGAGGAGATAGCCGCGAGCTAATAATGTTGGGCATGAACCCACAACTTCTTGTTTATTCATCAACCACCCAGGGGAGGGATAAAAAAAATAAGAGAGATTGAAGAATAGAGAGATGTGCGCTGAGAGAAAAAGTAGGAAAAGGGCCTTTTCAGAAAACAGAGCCTGAGGGCCAAGTGATGCGAGAATCACAAATGAGAAAGGGTGGGAACCAATACCCGAAGAAACTGGCTCCTCTCGAACTGAGAGGTCTCTTGCCTTTGTAACACGTCCGAGTATCGTGTCTTTTGTTTTTGTTTGTCTCGATTCTTCTCTTAAGTCGTTTCAAGTGTCTGTGTTTGTCTTTAGGTTGTTTACCTTTTTGTTTTCCGTTGTTGAGTCTTTTTCGTTGTCTTCAGTCGTAGGCTCAATACCCGATTGAGAATTCATTTCTCATTTTCAAAATAAATCGTTTTGTGCTCAGAGTGCTGTGCCATTCTCCACATTTATTCTTCTACATTTGGAGCATCTGAGTGTGTTTCAACTTCTGCCAATTCCATTTTTGCATCCCGTCTGTTCAGATTGAACTATTTGTTCAGGATTCACCGCATGCAAAATAGACCAAGCGCTGTGTTATGGGCGGTATGTTCAGAATGAGCAGTGTGTTGTATGAGCTGTGTGTAAGAGCTGTGTGCCGAATGAACTCAGCGTGGTGTTATGATGCCTGTGTTCAGAATGAGCAGTATGTTGTATGAGTTGTTTCGTCGTTTGTTGGTTCACTATCTGGTTATTACGATACAGGTGTTTAATTTTTAGATGAAAGTTCAATCTCATTTACATTGTTGTGTAATGTGATACGATGCAATGCGATGCATTGCATGAAATGGTAAATGTAACACTTTTTCAAACAAAAAAAACATGTTTCATTCCATCATCTTTTCAAGCACATAGTTTTGAAGAAAATAAAACCTGCCTGCGGCAGTACAATGCGCTCAAGTTACCAACAAAAAGAAAGGTAAAACAAAAAGGAAAAGCAACAAAATGTCTGAACAAAGCAAGAAAAAGAAGAAAAGTAGCAACAGTCTAGATCAATGTCAACTGGTCTCAGGTATGAGAGTCTGTCCTCGTCCTCTTCCTGGACGAAGGTCCAGGAGCATCGTCGTCGGCTCCACCATCTGAGCCCGAGCCCGAGTCATCTCTAGTCTCATCATCAGACGACTCCTCTGCTCTGTCTCGAACTCATCATCATCTGGAATCGGTGCTCGTGGGCTGCCCCCAACATGAGTGCGCCCCGCTTTGGTGCGGGGAGGTACTGTGGTCCCTTGCCCTGCTCTCCCTCCTCTTCGGGCAGACGCAGATGGTCCTGCTGGAGCACCCCCTGTAGCCGATATCTGGAATGGGGCCTAAAAAGGACAAATGATAAATATATCAGTTATACTACGCAAAGCAGAGTATGAATACAGAATGCAGTGTATGAGTACAGTGTATGAATGCTGTGAGCAGTGTATCAGAACAGAATGCAGTGTATGAGTACAGTGCACGAATGCTATGAGCAGTGTATCAGAACAGAATGCAGTGTATGAGTACAGGGTATGAATGCTGTGAGCAGTATATCAGTACAGAATACAGTGACTGAGTGCAGTATATGAATGCCGTGAGCAATACTGTGAGCAATCCATGGGTTACAGTGTATTAATGCCGTAAGAACCGTGTATCAAGTGCCATGTTGATAGTGCGATGCAACAGATTACGCACAGTTCGAGATTACGATTGAAAGGGCTTACCGGGATACTGTAAATAGCCAGCAGGTCGAGGCTCCGCTGTAGCATCCCCATCACGGAAGTAATCAACTCCAAAGACCGGCGAGTGTACTCGGCGGAAGTCTGCAAGAGTGTTAGAAACATCAGTATTCTGCGGAACATCAAGAGAAATGAAATGAAATGACTGTACAAGATGCAAAATGCAGTAGTACATACCGGAGGCAAGCCGTAGAATCCGACTAGCTCGTGATCAGGCGGAGGGAGAGCGATGGGGATCTGGTAAGTCTCCCCACCCTGCCCTCGGCATGTCAACATAGTAGGCAGCTCGGGCCACCCAGCTCCCTGCCCTCTCCGGGGCCCACTCCTACCTCGGGCCTGAGGTGCCCGTGATGCTCCTGCTCTCGCAGCTGGTGCCGCTGGTCTCTCTCTCTCAACTCAGCCGATACTGGTCAGAGGCCGCATGATATAGGTCTGGACGTACACCACATACTCGCCCTCGTCTACAAAGCGCTCATGGCTCCAGCCGATAGTGTAATCTGCCATCTCCGCTAAGGTATACCTCTGAGTGTCCCTCGCATGGGTAGGAGGAGGTGCTGGAACAGGCTGCTCTGGCATGCCCAAGGTCTGCCGCAAGAAGCGCTTCCCAAAATACCAGACACGGCAGACCGGGCCCTCTAACAGGACTCTGAATCGGGTAGTCTCCTGAGCGCCGGCATACCGCTCCCGAACTGCGATGGGCAACGAAGCCCACGACTGCCAGGTGATCTGCAAATGGCAGGAAATACAGTTTGTTATCTGCTATTTAAAGTACATTGCAAAGCAAAGCCAATAAACTGAAAGGTTTGACATACCTCAACGGCAGTGATGGTGTCAAAGTAGCGGCGGAAGAACATGAAGGGCTCCCGCGGCCTTCGCTCGCATCTCACGTCAAAGCGATGGGAAAATGGGACCATGGGGGGGGGATCTCCTCGTCTAGTACTGGGGCAAGCCTAAGGAAGTAGGCATACACCCACAACTATAGAACGTAATAGAGCAGACATGAGCAGGCTTATCAGGTAAAGCAGTATACAGATAAAATCAAAAGTCAGAGAACAGTGTGCAATGTGTGCAGTGTGTTGTGCAGTGTGTGCAATGTACAGTCAGTGTAAAACAGATTGAGTGTGCGCAATGTGTATGGTGTACAGATAATGAAAGGCAAAATTGAAAAGGCAGGAAGGGAATGTGTACCTCCCAAGCTCACCAATAGCCTCCAAGCAACTGTCTGCTGCGGCGGGACGATGAGCTCATATAACCATAGAGAGTGGCCAAGCCGGTGCCACCCCAGTCATAAAGGCGGATCCGCGTCACATCCACAAGCACACTCAGCAAATATAGGGCGACGGTGTTCGCCCGGTCGGCGAAAAGCGTGGTCCCTAGCAGAAACATGATAAAATCGCGGACGTACTGCTCCTAGATCCAAAAGTGATCCTCGAACCACGAATACCTCACAAACCCTGGCCGGGCAAGAGGTGGTCGAGTGCCAAGCAGGTATAGCTGGGCGGCGTCCCACTCCTCCATATCAGTATCAAAGGGGATAGGATCCCCCCCTACCCCGATGCCGGTGAGCATCGAAAAGTCAAAGGGAGTCATCGTCATCTCCCCGGTGGCAGAAAAGTGGAAGGAGTCGGTGGTGTCCCACCACCTCTCCACCAGAGCAGCAAGAAGGGGCATGCTCACAGTGAGGCGCGAGAGCCCCATGCAGAAGGGCCCAAAGCCAGCCTGGTCGACAATTTGGCAGACTGCGTCGGGCAGCTCCATATACCATCCTCGAGCCATGACCTTCCCATACCCTCGAAAGGCATAGGAATCTCCCTGTGATAAAACAAGCAACAACAAACAAACAGTTGCAAAGCAATGTTAAAAATACAATGTGTGAAAGCCTTCAGAATTTGGGAGAATGCAGTGTGTGTGCACGTATCTAAATACCTTCAGAATTTGGAAGAATACAGTGTATGTGCATGTGTTTGAATCCCTTCGGAATTTGGGAGAGTGCAGTGTAGCTAGTGTGCTTGAATGCCTTCAGAATTGTGGAAAATGCAGTGTGTGTACATGTGTTTAAGTTTAAACAAATAAACGGGCGTAGGAGTGCCCACAATGAACTACAGCATGTGGTATATCGGTGTATCCAGGCCAAACAGTTAAAGAACAGAATCGACTATTGCAGTTAGGTATTCTACGTTACGAAAAATGAAACAGGGAAGAGTAGAAGTGCCATAGGATAGATGTGACTCTGGCTAGCGCAGCAGAAGCTCCAGTGGCACGCGTCGCTCATAACTCCTGAAGTGACGGAGGCTGTTAGGAGGAAGCACGTGTATCGTCGGCCTGTAGGCTGCCGGATTGAACGGCCGGATGTGAAGAGGCAGGAGCTCAGCCTCAGGGTCCATGTCCAACTCCGGGGGAGCCCCACCGCTTGGAATGTCGTCTGCCATCTCAAGAATAGTGTGAAAATGGCCAAAAGTGTGAAAACCGGGCAAGAATGTGAAAAGTCAACCCAAAAGTCAACCCCGAGAGGGTGAAAAATGGGCGAAAAGTTCGGAGTCCGAAAAAGGCACAAAGATCGAGGTAAACTCGGGGGAAACAAATCCCAAGTGGTGGAAATCGAGAAAAGTGCACCAAAACTGAGATTTGTTCAGTTCAAAACGTGAGAAACAAGGAGGGTTTAGCGAATTGAACGACGAAAAAGCGACAAAAACAAGGAAAAAACACGGATCAAAGGCGGGAAAATCACCTAGAGAGAAGGGGGAAGGGTTTTCGAGCTTGTGAGAAGTGAAAATATGGGGTTTGGAACCCCATATTTAAAGACCCGTGGCCAAAGGACAAAACTGCCCCGATACAGCAATTTTTGGCCGGTCAGCCAAATTGTTAGCCGGTCGGCCAAATATTTGGCCGGTGACCTTATTTCGTGGCCAATGGATGGCTGGTGGTCTTCCCCGGTGGCCAGTGCATCTCCTACACCCTTGTTTGGGTCATTTATGTGGTTATGGACCTTCATTACTCAAGACAGTGCAAGAAAGTGCATTTTCAAAGCTTAACCGGTCTCCGTGTTGACCTCGAGCCGTGTCTTCTGTGCGTGGCACTTGATACGTACGAGGTGTATCCTTTTTTTTCGTATCTTTTTGTCTCTTGAGAGATTCGGAAATTGCTTTACATGCGTTGCATTACAACGTTTTGTTGTGAGCGCGCATTGGTTATACGTCATTTCACTCGCGTTGTTATGGACACATTTTGTGCGTTGTCGCGCACGCCATACTTGCATTATTATGCACATTCTTTAGGTCGCATCGTCATGCGCACCTCACATGCATTGTCATGCATTTTCCTTATCTTGCATTGTCATGCGCACCACACGTGCATTGTCATGCATTTTCCTTATCACGCATCGTCATGCGCACTTTACATGCATTGTCATGCATCTTCCTTATCTCGCATTGTCATGCGCATTTCATTCGCATTGTCATGCATTTCCTTAAACATGCATTGTCGTGCATTTCTTTACTTTGCATTGTCATGCATGTTCCTTATCACGCATCGTCATGCGCACCTTACATGCATTGTCATGCATTTTCCTTATCACACATCGTCATGCGCACCTTACATGCATTGTCATGCATTTTCCTTATCACGCATCGTCATGCGCACCTTACATGCATTGTCATGCATTTTTCTTATCTCGCATTGTCATGCGCACCTCACATGCATTGTCATGCATGTTCCTTGTCTCACATTGTCATGCGCATTTCATTCACATTGTCTTGCATTTCCTTAAACATGCATTGTCGTGCATTTCTTTACTTTGCATTGTCATGCATGTTCCTTATCACACATCGTCGTGCGCACCTTACATGCATTGTCATGCGTTTCCTTATCATGCATATCTCTCATGCATTGTCATGCACTTCCTTATCATGCATTGTCATGCATATCTCTCATGCAATGTCATGCATTTCCTCATCATGCATTGTCATGCATTTCCTCATCATGCATTGTCATGCATATCTCTCGCATTGTCATGCATTTCCTTATCATGCATTATCATGCATGTCTCTTCTGCATTATCATGCAATTCAGTATATGCATTGTCATGCATTTTCCTACCTCGCATTGTCATACACGTTTCATTTGCATTGTATTGCTATACACATTGCATGCGTTTCCGCACGTGCTTTACTTACATGTGTATATTTATTCTTGCTTTACACATTGCCTGCGTTTCCTCGCATACTTTACTTACATGTGTTCATGCATTTTTCAGGAGGTTGCACATTGCTTGCGTTACCGCGCATGCTTTACTTACATGTGTTCATTCCTGCTATACACATTGCATGCGTTTCCGCGCGTGCTTTACTTACATGTGTATATTTGTTCTTTGCTTTACACATTGCTTGCGTTTCTGCGTGTACTTTACTTACATGTGTTCTTGCATTATTCCAGGAGGTTACACAGTGCATGCGTTTCCGCGCGTGCTTTACTTACATGTGTTCATTCCTGCTATACACATTGCCTGCGTTTCCGCACATGCTTTACTTACATGTGTTCATGCATTTTTCAGGAGGTTATACATTGCTTGCGTTACCGCGCATGCTTTACTTACATGTGTTCATTCTTGCTATACACATTGCATGCGTTTCCGCGCGTGCTTTACTTACATGTGTATATTTGTTCTTTGCTTTACACATTGCATGCGTTTCCCGCATGCTTTACTTACATGTTTCTTGCATTATTCCAGGAGGTTACACATTGCATGCGTTTCCGTGCGTACTTTACTTACATGTGTTCATTCCTGCTATACACATTGCATGCGTTTCCGCGCGTGCTTTACTTACATGTGTTCATTCTTGCTACACACATTGTACACGTTGTCGCGTGTGCTTTACTTACATGTGTTCAAGTTTCTCTTATTTTCACACATTGTACACGTTGTCGCGTGTGCTTTACTTACATGTGTTCAAGTTTCTTTTATTTTCACACATTGCATGCGTTTTCGAGCGCTTTACTTACATGTGTTCAAGTTCATTTTATTTCACACATTGTACACGTGTCGCGTGTGCTTTACTTACATGTGTTCAAGTTTCTCTTTATTACACATTGTACACATTGTCGCGTGTACTTTACTTACACGTGTTCATAATTATCTTCACCTTCACACATTGTATGCGTTGTCGCGTGTGCTTTACTTATATGTGTTTGTGCCTACCTAGCATTGTTATGCTTGTTTCAAATCGCATTGTTATGCATCCTACTCGGCTTGCGTTGTCGCGCATGCCCTCCTTGCATTGTTCTGTGTCCAATCCGCATTGTTATGCGTCGTCCTTAAGTTGCATTGTCTTCCATCCCTTTACCTGCGTTGTCTCGCACGTCATTTGCATTATTATGCACACTTCACTTGCGTTGTTACGCACTTCTCACTTGCATTGCTATGCATGTTTTCTAACGATGTTGTCGTGCATGTTCCTTGCATCTTGCCCCTGCCTACAGGCACAAACTTTTGCTATCTTGTATGCTTGTCTAAGTCTTCGGCCTTATCAAAAATGGGTCGTCTCCGGGCTTTGACAATCAATCCCGTCATTGTTATGACTTTCTAGTTCTGTCAAAAAGGGGCAACTGTAGACACCCATTTTTGACCGTCCTCAAGACTTGGACGTCATCGTTTGAACACTCGGTAATCATTCATGTTCATGTTCGTTTTGAGTTCTCGGCGGTCTCGGCCGCGCGCCTCGCCTCAAGATCTCTCAACTTGACTGTTTTGTGCTTGGTTGTGGACCAAATACTTGTATTTCTGTTTTTAAGAGATAAGGGTGGCTTGTTGGCCATCCCCTCAACCCACCGGCCAAGGCATGATGCCACTGGCCCCATTTTTCTTGCCATCGGCCAAAGGTTGTGGCCGGTCGGCACCTTTGTTGGTCGGTCGGCCACCTTTGTTGGTTAATCAGCCATTTTTTCTAGTCAACCCCTTTCCATCTGCTTTTGGCAGATATTTTATGCCAGCTGTCATAGCTGGCATCCACATTACACCCCCTCCATACACGTGTATGGAGGGATTTGCTCCATTGTGTTAGCTTCTCCAAGAAGCTTAGGAATTGAATTCCTATAAGAGGGGAAGCCCTCCTCCCTGTTTAGAGGGTTCTGAAATTTAGGTTAGAGAATTTGTATCTATCTATCTCTATAGTTCCCTCTCTTTACATTTGTGTGTGTGTTTTGTGCTCTAAAGGGTTTTGTTCACACTATTGCACACAAACACCTAACATTACACCATCCTTGGGTTGCTGAGGCACTAGAGGGTTGTTGTTAGGGTTCTTGAGTTGATTTTGATCAGCGAAACCTGCTGGAGTGGTGTTCTTGAAGAGGTTATTCAAGGGTGAGAAACTATCCTCTTTATTCTCCATTTTTGCACAAGCTTTTATCCTATCTTGTATCTATTTTTAAGCTTAACTTATAACTGATAAAAGTTCTGATTTTGCATTCTTTTGATCTTTGTTTAAGATCACTTTTGTGTTTGGGGTTGTTTAACCCCTCTTAGGCCTTGTTTGGCCTCATTTTTGTGCCTTTTTTGTGAGCTTCGGGACCACCTTGTATTGGCATTCTCACCACTGAAATCCAAAGAAGGAGAGGGCCACCCCCTTTCCTTGTTGTTTTCAATACTTGTCATATTTGCCTCACATGTGAGCACCTTTGTTAAGTTCATGTTGGCCATGTCTTAACTGGTATTTGTGGTTATTTTGCTGTGATATGCCACTGTTTTTGCCTATCTTGGTCATGCCATGCTTGGTCTATACACTTCTAGTGTAAATTTTGCAAACTAGTCTTGTATGCTTCATGTTTGAGCATGCCCTTCTAGCTCATGTTGACCTCATTTCAGTGGGTTTTGGGGTTGTTTTAGCATGCCATGACTCTATTTTGGGTGGGTTTAGTTGGCTCTTACATGCCTCATGTACTTGCTTTGCAAATCCTCTCATTTGTCTTAACATTCACCTTGTGTTTAGACCACCACGCTTACATGTTTTGGCTTTACTTTGAGAAGCTTTTAGCTTTGTTTTGCCATGCTTAAGGTCTGATTTTGGTTGTCTTGGTCATCCATGACTTGCTTTCTATAGCCACCATGTATTCTAGCTCGTTGGCTTCGGGTGTCCAAGCTTTAGTATGCATTACTTGGACCATTTCAATGATCTGGCATCATTTGCTGCACTATTTCAGTCCATGTTTCATGCTTGAATATTTGCTTTCATCACTCCTTTAATGCCTTAAAGAGTTGTAGTCTTATGCTCCTTGAATGGATCATTGCGTATGCTTCCATGCTTAGGCCATTTGGATGCCATCTAAGTGTGTTTTGGCCTGTCTTGACCTGCATTGGGATTGTTTTGAGTCCCTTTGACCCTTTGGGACTTGCTTTGTATGGCCATGGTTTTGAGCCCTTTGGTTAGCCTTAAGCCTTGAACCTTCTTGCATGCTTTGCTTGCTTTATTTGGTTGATTTGGCATCATTCCTCATATTTATCACATCTTGCTCATGCTTGAGGATTGTACATAGTTGCCTAAGTGTTGGACCACTCACATGTGCAGGATTGTTTTGCATTTTCATGCCTCCAATTCTTGACTTTGGCCATTGATTTGGACCTATTCGAGAGCTATCCATTTTGGTTTAAGTCCATCCCCGCATGTTGTTGCATGCTTGCCTTGTATGTTGTCACATGCTTGTTGCATATTTGGAAAATTGCATGTTGTAGCATGCTAGTTCAATTATGCCTTGTTGTATACTCAGCCCATAACATGTTGTTGCATGCTTAAGTGGCAGTGCATTTGGCATGCATTCTTTTGGTTTTAGGTTGCTTAACTTGTTGTTACGTGTTTGCCCTGTTCGCATGCTTATCTTCCCATATTGTCATATGCTAGTTGCATCTTGCATGCTTGTCTAGGTTGCATTGCATTTGGCATGCTTGTTACCTTAACATGATCATGTTGGATTAGTTTTGCTTGAATATTTGCATCCATTGCCTCTTGATCAATTATGATAGAGGTTAGGATCTATTATGTGTTTGTGTCCATTTTATTTGATATCAAATTGCACATTTGGCATCTTTAGCCATCATGCATTGAAATGCATGATTGATGGCCCAAGGGTCGAGAACCATACACTCCTTTGATTCTCAAACATGATAAGGAAGGTGGTTGTGCACACATTGCTTTGAAAATGTATTGCCATGCTCTGTTTGCCCTCTGCTACAGCAAAACAGGATTCTGCAGGAAGAGCTGGTCGGTCGGCTATCTTCAGTGCTGACCGGCAATGAATTGTTGGTTGATATTGCCACAAATGGTCGATGACTAGTTCCCCATGGCCGGTGGTCTCACCTCTTGGTCGGTGATCTCCCACAACCCTCAGGGAGTAGTTCAGAAGCAATTTTGAGACTTTTGCAGCTTTCAGAGGAGTAAAACAGTGTAAACAGAGGCAACATGAGCATGGTGATGGATTTCCGAGCAGAGCCGAGCGTCCATGCATTCATCCCTCTTCCCGAGGCCTCTTTACTGCTTTCTTAGCTTAAATAATTCATTTAATTGATTAAGTATTGTGTAATATTTAATTAGCTTGTTAGTTAATTAATTTGTATTATTCTTTCGGCCCCTCCCTCGAGAGGGCGCAATTGTGTAATAAACGTGCGTGTGTGCGATGCATGTCTTCCAACCCTACGTCTTTCTCCCTTTTACTTACCCGCTTATGATGGTTAGTTCTAGGGCACGTTTCAATTAGCATCCTTATGCTATGCATGTTTGCATCATTCATCTGTATTGCATGTACCAGGCTCGGCGCATCATACTAATTGCATAGTACTTCAATTCCAACTTGAATACGTGTATCGAGTTGTTGCATTTCACATGTCATTCTTAGATTAGCCAAGCCTATTCTAGTTGCATTTTGCTTGCGATGCATTAGCCATTTTAACATGGACTTGGATCATACATTTGATTACTAACATGTTCTTTGTTTTGGCTCGGAGTACACTGTGAGTGTTTATGCTTTAGCATCTTGCATGTGTGTAAGTGTTGACATGATAGCATGCTTACCATGAGGCTAATTGCTTATGTGATACAACTGCCTGAATGCCTGTCGGTGAAGGTTGGATTGTTTGAATTGGAATAATTCGTCGAAATCCATGTTTTAGCCTACTTGTGAGTAGCAAAATTCAAAACCATTTCCAAGCAAATGGATATGCGATGCTTTGTTCCAAGTTAGGTGATCTAGTCTATACTTGTGTGTTGTGCGCATCACATAGTAATTCTAGCTAAAAACTGGAATAAGAACGCATGTGTTTTCAAAAACTCGATATCATGCTTAGTACAGGCCGATCTTCGGATCGGGCGAACGGGGGTGCTTATAGATGACCTTCCCCAATCGTACCCAAGTTCCCGAGCCGAGGCAACTTTGGTGATGGCGGACACGTGGCCTTAGGCAACGAGTCAGGGTTTCCTAAATTCCCCCATAATAAATATTTAGGTGGCGACTCTGTATCTAGCAAAGCAGTCCATGTTTGGCACTTCTTTACAAAAATCAGTTTTCCAAAACGATTTGCCGGATTTGGACTCTTTGGTGATTTATCAATCTCACATCGCACATTGTGGGATCAGATTAAGAACCGTGACAATTTGAGTCCGAACTGTAGCATAAGGCCCTCGGGGCGCGTCTACAATACCCAAGCTTCATTTCCTCACACCTCCCTAGCCAAAATTCATCCCTCTTTCACTCTAGACCTTTCTTTGTCCCAGATCCGAGCTTTATACGCGTTTTCCAATGCCCCACACGAAGTTGATTTGCTAAAACCTCTTGATTTCCTTCATTTTGAACTGATTGGAATTTTTTTGGTGTTTTTTTTTCATTATTTCCACCACTTGAGGCTTGTTCCCCTTGAGTTTTCTCTTGGGTTCTATGCCTTTTCCCGAGCTTTGACATTTTCTCCCATTTTCTCTCTCTTAG
>JAPPVO010000007.1:122396480-122457313 GCA_030407325.1 Camellia japonica
CTATCAAGTACTCAAGTTGGAATTGAAATACAGATGCAGTTAGTATGATGCGCCGAGCCCGGTGCATGCAAAACAGATGAATGAATGCAAACATGCTATCATACTGTATGCTAACTGAAACATGCCCTAATCTAACCATTATAAGCTGGTAAATAAAAGAGAGAAAGACGTGGGGTTGGAAGACATACATCACACTCACGCACACTTATTACAACATTGCCCTCGCGCAGAGGGTCCAAATAAATAATATACAGTCCCAAATGAATAGTACAGTCCGAATAAATAATACAGTCCAAATATGTAAAAAATCCTAATTAATTACCAAATTAACTAAGAAAACAATAAACTGGCATGCAAGCCAGGGACTGCCTTGACTCTTCTTCAGATGATGAATGATGCATATCCGGGTTGCCTTTGCGCGGAAATCCACTGTGATGCCCCAACTAGCCTCTGTTTGCAATAATTTTTGGAAAGCGCGCCAAGCCCCGGAAGACTGCTGATTCTTGATTTGCTGCAACAGAGAGCAGGAAAGGGGCATGGCAATGTATTTTCACACATGTATGCATGCCTCGATCCTCGTGCCACCAATCACACATCTCGATGCATGATGGCCGAGGAGTCGAATTGCACAACTCAATATGGAATGAATGCACATGAAAATACAACTAAGACCTAACTCCATCATGGACAATCCGGAGTGTCGGTGACTGGGGAATTGAGACACGTTCCGTCACTCGGAGTACGAAACGTACCTCGTTTCCCGTGCTCGGGCTAACTCCTATCCCAAACACAATGCAATATGCATGGCATGCATGGATGCAACTAAGATACAACCTAACATGCACAATGCTATGAAATGGCATACACGATGCACGAGGTAACATGGCATACACAATGCGCTAACATACAACCTAGCATACACAATGCTATGGAATGAAATGACATACGCAATGCAATATGGGCTTACACCAACGTGAGTGGACCTCAGCCACACTCACATAAGAGGCCATTAGATGAAAATGAGACACTCGAGATGCGTGCACACGTGCATGCAAACCGAGGACCGACCCTAAGGCACCAAATGCCACTCTAACAAGACATGGCAAGGCATGGAATATGGCATACTAGCCTGCAAATTTCAGTAGCAAAATATGATGCAAAACAGCCCCAAAACATGGAAACATGGCACCCGATACATGGAATGAGACCCGAAACATGAAATTAGGTACATGGAATGACCTATGCCTATGCAAAGCATGCGTTATTTGAACACGAAGTATGAAGACAGAATCAAGACAGTCCCAAAACAAGCATATTTAAAGTTTTAAGCAAGGCCAAACAGTGAACACAAATAGGACCAAGCTAGCATGCAAAAATGGCCCCGTAAGAGAGATAATGAAGCAAGTAGCAGCTGCTGGCCCTAAATGGCCAAGAGCCCTTCAACAAAGTTGAAGAGGGGCTCAAAATGAATCACTTTACAGTTTACAACAAGCCACAAAAACAAACACAAGTATGGCCAAACTATTATGCAAGAAATGGGCCAAAAGGGAGACAAAGAAGCAAGTGATGGTTGCTGGCCTCAAACAGAGAGGGGCCCTTTAACAAAGTTGAAGAGGGGCCAAAAACATGGTATTTTACTGTTAGTGACCAAACCTAAAACAGTGCACATACAAGCTTAAAATATTATGCAAAATAAGGCCTAAAAAGAGGTTTAAACACAAAGAGCAAAAAGAAAGCTTCAAACAGCAAAAGTCCCTTGATCAAACATGAAGAGGGGTTCAAAATAAGTCTATTTACAGTTCGTACCAGAGCCCAAAAATACAAGCACAAGGAGCTAAAAAAAGTATGCAAAAATAGGGCCAAAAGAGAGATAAAGAGGCAAGTGACATATGGAAGCCTCAAACAGTGAAGAGCCCTTCAACAATGTTGAAGAAGGGCTCAAAACAAGCCTCTTTTCAGTTTATGACCAAGCTCAAAACAGTTTAAAAATAGGCCTAAAATACTATGCAAAAAGAGGCATACAAGAGAGGTAAAGAAGCAAGTGGTAGCTGGAGACCTTAAACATGGAAGGACCCTTAATCAAACATGAAAAAGACCTCAAAACATGACTATTTTCAGTTATGGTCGGAGCCCAAAAATGTTTGCACACAAGGCTTACAAATGAATCAAGAAAAGGCTAGAAAAAAGAAGAAGAAGGCTCACCCTTGAAGACCAATGGACCAGCTGCTCTTGAACCAGGAAATAATGCTCCTTGCCTCTGGAAATGACCTCCAAGTTGCTGGTATGGAATGGAGAGGTGTAGTGCTATGGTTGGTGAAGAACTTTGGGGTTTTTGAAGCTTGGAAGAGAGGGAGAGGGAGAGATATATATATAAGGCTCCAACACAATTTTCTCACCTCTCAAAATGCATCTAGAGCTGCTGGTTTTATAGGCAAAAGAGTGGAGGAAAAGGGGGGAAATTCAAATTCAAGTTTTCCCCCCAAAATAGGCCTAAAAGAGAGATAAAGAGACAAGTGGTAACTGCCGACCTCAAACCAAAGAGAGCCCTTCAACAAAGTTGAAGAGGGGCTCAAAAAAAGACATTTTATAGTTTATGACCAAGTCCAAAACAGCTCACAAGTAAGCCTAAAATACCACGCAAAAATAGGCCTAAAAGAGAGTTAAAGAGGCAAGTGATAGTAGGAGACCTCAAACAGCAAAAGGTCCTCAATCAAATATGAAAAGGAGCTCAAAATATGACTATTTACAGTTTGGGTCGGAGCCAAAAAATGCTTGCAAGGAAGGGTTAGATATAGAGCAAGATAGGAACAAAAATGAGGGGAAAGAAGCTTACCCTTGAAGACCAATGAACCAGCAGCTTTTGGACCAAGAAGAGGAGCTCCTAACCTCTGGAAAATAGCCTCAAAGTGTTGTAATGGATGATGGAGGTGTATACCAAAAACCGGAGCAAACAGAGGTGGTTAAGCGGTCCCGAACCGAGGCACACGGCCGTCGGCTCCGAAAAACCAGAAACCGAGCTCCAAACGGGAAAAATGGCCTACGACCACGAGACGTAGCCTACGGCCACTGAGAGATGATCTAAAAGACCTCTCCCTCCCTTCGGGAAGAGAAAACAGAGAAAACGGAGCCTTGTTCGCAAACCGAGGCAAAACACGAAAGAGCCCGGAAGTCCGCAGGCAAGGCTCGCAGCCGAGACTCTGAAACTTCCGCACGAGCACAATATGCAATATCACCGAGCACTCAATCGGTGACGTCTGAGTCTTAAGGTCGGTCAAAAATGGGGTGTCTACACATGGTTTTCAACTTCCTATTCCTAGGTCTAGGTAAACACAACCTCTGTTCGTGTTTGGTCTCAAGCAAATCAAAATAGCAAGGTTTATTATGACCCTTAACCTCCTTATGACCAATGAAGTGTCTCCTACCCCTTGAGATATTAGAATTTCTTCCATCTCTATGAGACATTCTCCCATGCAATTCATAACAATAAGGGCGAATATGACCATGCATACCACAATGATGACAAATAAAAATAGAGTGTACCTTCTTTTCTTTGGCCTTACCAACTCTAGGATGTTTGAGAAGTCTATCCTCATGTTGAATTTTTTGTTCTCCCTTTCCTTGAGTTCTTATATCACAAGATGTGGAAGCCTTCTGTTTTTGCTCTTTCTTACCACCAAAGCCAATGCCACTGTTGTCAGAACAAATTTGTTGAGACCCAATGATATTGTCCAAAGTCTTTGATCCTCTGTTCCAAAGACCAATGGTAGCCATAGCACACTTGAGTTCTTCCTCTTTCTTGATCATTAGTTCTTCCAAAGCAACTTGTGACATCTCGAGAGATTCAATCTTTTCTTCATCCATGGCATGGGTTTCCTGTAGCTCATTCCTCTCTATCTCACAAGTCAATAGTTTTGCACAAAGAGCTTGTCGATCATCAGCTATCTTGATGGCATCAATCCTGGCCTCGGAAATCTCCTCCTTAAGTTTGACATTCTCACTTTCACATGCTTTGAGTTTCTTTGTGAGTTTGTCATTTAATTTGAATAAGTTAAGAGACTCCTTATACAACTTTTCATAAGCTTGCTCAAGCTCTTCATCATCACTCTCCGAGGATTCGTCAAGTAGGGGTGGTCGAACCATAAAATTTCCCTCACGAATTGAATCCATTATCACAAATCAAACAAGATCTTGTTCTAAAAGAATTTTTTTTAAAAAAAATAGAACGACCTGCTCTGATACCAATTGAAAAATCTAGAAACCCTAGATGTTGATTTGTGATTATGTACCAATTTTAAGCAGAATATAACAATCCCAATCAAACAATCAAAGACAAATCGACACAACGATTTTACCTGGAAAAACCACAATTGGACACCTCCAACTGTAATTAAAAAACCACGGGCAACAGCCACAAAACAATCTACTAAGAAGATTTAAAGGAATTACACAGGTATACTCTCAATTACCTAGCAAATCCACGCCTAATTGAACCAACCTCTATGTGCCTCTTCCAACCCCGTCTTCACCTCGGAATTGTCTTTACGATGAGCCACTCCAGAATCCACCGAAGCTTCAAGCTCGAATTCTTCAGAATCCACTGAAGAACAACTCTCTCTCTCTTGTGTATAACAAACAAAACCTTTGATGTACTCTCTTTAAACCATGAGTTGAATACTCAATAAAACATCAAAGAAAACTAACAAAATATTCCCAGATATAAACCTTAAGAACCAAAAAGAAGATCTGGAGGAATTAATTTAGTTTGGGAGAAAACCAACTACTTATAGAAAACAAAAGTAATCCTAGTTTTGAAAGAAAACCAACTTCTTATAGAAATCCTTGTCAACCGGGATTGCCAAGAATAAAACCTAACAACATTCATAAAAATTCATTGTTAGACATTCATAAACTTCAGGATTTTCAATTTAAATCCCATGCAGATCATCAGTTTACACATTTATTGAACTATGAAATTTTTTCAAAATTCGAGAATAATCGAGATGAACCTATAATAATCATCAAAATCATAAAATAATTAATTTGAAAATTTAAGTAAATAAATAGTTATAATTCGGATGAAATACCAGAAATGATCTCAGTGCCGATGATCGAGCAACTCCATTATCCCCAATGTTGCTGAAAAAATTCAAATCGAAACTTTTGGAAATAATGCCTACACACTGAGCCCTTACATATCAGATCTACCACAAATCTAGCAGATTTGAAGCCTTTATATCTCATATCGTCGTCGTCCGAGAATGGCACAAAGATGGTGAAGACGGTGGTGGTGGTGGTGCGCGGTGGATGTGAGGGTGAAGACGGTGGCGACCATGGAAGAGGGGTAAAGGGCTGGGAGATCGTCGTCGATCTAGTAAGGAAAAGAGCAGATGAGGAGAGAGAAAAAATGTAGAGAGAAGTAAGCCTCCGGAAGCAAATCAATGTCCTGAAGTAACAGGCTGAGAAGAGAGAGAGAGAGAGAGAGTGTGTGTGTGTGTGTGTGTGTGTAATGGAGGTGATGGCAGCGGCGCAGCAATCACAGTGGCGTCGGAGGCAGAGGGGAAAGAGAGAGAGAGAGAGAGAGAGAGAGAGGAAGTGTAACCGTGTATGGTTTGGACCATATATGATGTGGAAGATTGGATCTAGTGTGGAGGAGTCTGTGGAGGTTTGATCTGTCGATGATGATGAGTAGGAGGTTAGGGTTTCTGGTTTTGGGGATGAAGAGTTGGGGTTTTTGAATTTTTTTTTTTTTTTTTTTGGGTGTTTGGCGCTCAAAATTTTTGTTTTGGCGCCTATTTTTATTTTGGTCATATTATTCACGACAAAAATTGGATGTCATGAAAAGTAAAATATTTTTAACGGCCAACATATGTGCGTCGTGGAAAGTGTATTTTTTAACGGCTGACTTTTTGTACGTCGTAAAAAGTACTATGTTTTTAATGGCTGGCTTTTTGTACGCCGTAAAATATTTAATATTTTTAACGGCTAGTGTACATGTGTCATGTATAGTTGATATATTAATGGCCTGCCATATGCACGTCGCAGAAAGTTTTGTTATTTACGACCAACATCGCAAGCCGTAAAAAAAATCATCATTATTAGCATTCACGACTTACACAATAGACACATCGTGGTTGGAAAATTATTTACGACATGTAAAAAAAAGCAAGTCGTAAAAATGAGAAACCACGGCTTGCATTTACTATATGTCATTAATGTGGAGCCGTAAAAACTCAATTTTGTTGTAGTGTATGCTATAGATTCAAGATTAGAACTTATGAATGTATAATTGCATATGTTACTTTTGTTTAATAAAATCATGTGAATGGAAAGAGTATTATTTTAGAATGTAGTTGTTAACCATTTAATATTGTGGATGAGCTATTGTTATCATTTGGGGCGTTAGATGAACCATCCATAACTCCCTTCCTGCGGAAAATTTGGATGCCTAAAAGGGCTCATGCCCTTATAAAAAACTTGGGATCTAAATACCCATTAATATTTTCCTCTACAATCAATGTGGGATAGGTGATTATACACCATTTCCAATACCTCATTCATGAGGCCAACTTTATGAGACTATTTCTCATTCGATTCTTAATGGTTTTTTGTTATTCTTTTTGTGGTGTAAAGATCTTGTTACAAAGAATCTAAACCTATTTGATCCCACCTTAACCAATGGATGGAACCTACTTTAATTTTACATTAAAGTCATCATAAAACCATTTTTTCTAACGATAAAGCCCTTAGCTTGTCACAGAATAGTCAACAAAAGAAATGAGTCTCGTGCTCTACAAATACCTCCAAACTTTTACTTAGGTGGAATCATATCTTTTCCTGCACAAATCCGCTAAGGGTGAGCACAAAACCCAGTAGAGATATCTTAACAAAGTATATATATTTTAGCAATCTCATATACATGGATGCAAATGTCATGCCATGCTCCAAAATCACAAATTTTATTCCTTTCAAATACATGTGCAATGATCTTTTAAAGACACTTCGTTGTCTCAATCAATTTCAAACTTTAAATACGGGATGATAAATACGTCTTAGGTAATTTCTAAACTGGTGTTTGCAAATAAGCATAACAAGTACTACCAATTCCACACTTTACCAGTTCCAAATCGGAAGGCACGTGGTACCTTCTCTACACGTATTTTGGATCTTTCCCCTTGGATTATAAATTACAAAACAGTTCCGCTATCCCATAATTTTTCCCCACCAATGCCACATCCAATGACGTAGCTAACACCCATGTAAAACAATCTCGCACTCGTCCCCTCTCTCTCTCTCTCTCTCTCATCTTTAACCCCCTCTAATTTTACATCATTAGGGGTGGAATTGGGGAGCAAAATTAGGGTGATGAATCATTTTTCATTAAATGATCCTACTTAATTAAGATTTTTATTATAAAAAAATCTAAAATTTTTATTGTCTTTAAAAAGTGTTTTATTTCATTGTGTATTTAAATTGTTATTAAATTCTGATTCTCAATCTTACCAATAAAATTATACGAGTATTAGATATACTGAAAAAGTAGAATTAGATAAATTAATAATAACATCTCACTACAAATAATAATAGAACAAAATAATATATTAATTAAGTTATAAAAAGAACTTAGCGAAAACTTAAAAGCAATCAATTAAAAATTATAAACCAAATCTAGCATATAATACTAGACAATGGCAAATACGGAACCATTGTAGAAGATAAATAAGAAAATACTATAGATAATTACCTTTACCATTATAAAGAAAATTCACCATAGGAACTTATGCCCACTTTTTAAAGACAAACTAACAATTTAGATTTTTTTTTTTTTTTTAAAAATAAAATTCTAGGTCAAAATTCAATTTATCCCCCTTGTGGTTAAGCTTCGGAGTAGTTTATCCTCCTTATAGTTCAAATATAAGCATAGACAACCCTATGATTTCGGATTAAGTGCAACCTTAACACTTTCCATCCAATTTGATAGAGTGCCACACTTAGAGCTGCAAAAGAATCGAGCTGTTCACGAACTGGCTTGGCTCATTAAGGGCTCGGTTCAGTTCAGCTCGGCTTGTTTATATTTATTTAAATTATATAATAAGCATATTATTTATGTATTAAATAATATAATTTAAATATCTTTATTTAAATAATATAAGTAATAAAAAAAAAGTCTTATCGATCCGAGCTGAGCCGAGTGCGAGCCCAGTTATTTATAGAGCCGAACTCGAGCTGAATAAATGAGCTTGATAAGCAAGCGAGCTCGGCTCCAACTTAACAAAACTTGGTTCGGCTCAGCTCAGCTCATTTGTAAAAAAAATATTCAATTAAAATTAAATTTTATTCAAAAGAACATTTTTGCCCTTAACTTCATCTTCCTTCTTCGTTCCTTTGGAAAAACGTAACATTTCCCTTTCCACAAGACCAATCTCACACATCCACATCCATACCTCAAAGTGTTGTAATGCAATTCCACCTATCTGCAAGTGTTGAACAGATTGCTCAAACTCTCACCCCTCTTCTCTAATCTCTACTTTTTCTCACTAGATTATGTACAAAATATTAAAATCATAAAAATAAATATCAATTTAAACTGACGATGTATGTGTCATCAAATTTGAAATTAGACCCTTTTTTCTCAGTAATTTGAAAGTAGATTAAAATTAAATAAATATGTTTGCTAATTAAGTTAAAAAAATTAATAAATATTTATAAATAAAGTTTAAGAGGTTTTAAACAGAAAATTTATTTTGGTAAATTAAAAATAAATAAAAATATTTCTTTTCGCAAGAAACAATTTGTAGAAGACAAATAGGGAATAAATGTCTTTTTACCATCAACCTTAATAGAATTAGTGTTGCAATTAATTGGTCCAAAATCACATGGGGTATCTTTGTGTACATTAGAACCAGAGGAAGGTATAAAAGTGCTTCAACCCACAACTACATGGGAGCAAAGTGAATTTTACCCAAAATTTTAACATATCGGGTGTTTTATTAATTTATAATATTTATGAGTTTATATTTTAGTTTTGTAATCCTTTTAGAAATTAAATATTTTTAAATTAAATAATATAAAAATATGTATAAAAAATAGGATAAATATGTTATTTATATTTAAATAATATAAATGTAAATAATATCTAAATTTATTTATATGTAAATAATAGCTAACTATGTATAATACATTTACATAATAGTAGTAGTAGATATTATTATTTTAGTAAGATATTGACTCTTTTTTTTTTAGTACGTTTATGTATATTGTATATATAATTGTATAATTAAAGTTTAATTGTAACTTTAATTTTTTTTAGTTCGTTAAGGCTCGTGAACATGCTCGATTTTGAGTCAAACCTAAACTAGCTCGACTCGAGTTCAGTTCATTAAATTTTTATTGAGTTCGGACTTGAATTCGAGCTTGTTAAAATCTTAATAAACAAGTCTAAATATACTAAAATTCGGCTCGACTTGACTCGTTTGTAGTCCTACCTTGGCCAAGTTTTGGAAAATTACACTACTATCTCTATTTTTGTAAGTATTTGTAAATATACCGTAGAATTGCCTCTTAAGTTTTTAAAAATTGTTTTACTAACTTTCTATTTCATTAATTTTTCACAATAGATAATGAAATGATCTCTATTTATTTCGTATAATACTTAAATAGCATCAATATGATGTACTCAATTTTATTTAAACAATAAATGTACGTCACTTCTTTTTATTTTTAGTTAAAAAAAATAAAAAATTCTCCATACTTGTATTTACTAGATAATGTCAACTAATAAAATGCCTTCATTAATAGTATATAGCTTTAGAAAAAATTTACAAAAAAAAAAAAATTTGTTAAATGTATTATTTTTATTCATAAAATAATTTTTTTTTTATGACCTTTATGTAAAAAATTATTTTCTAATAATAATCTACCAATTTTTTAAATTTTTTTTTTTTACGTACGCAATCACCTTGCCCCCTTACACATAATTTCTAGTTTTGTCCCTACCTACCTGAACTATTGATATTTTTTTTTTTACACTTTTACCAACCATTATTTTGCCGACTAAATAATTTTTAATTACGAAAATATCACATTTACCGACTAAAAATAAATTTGGTATTGTAGCTCGCTTTTCGTGCTGCTTTCAGATACGATTAGCCCTACAGTTTGGACTCTTGTGGTTCTAAATCTGATTTCACAAGTGCAATGTGAAATAGATAAACACAAATGAGTCCAAATCCAACAAATCTTTTAAAAAATCGATTTTGAATCAAAATGTCAAAAATAGACTGCTTTGTTAGATTTTAGACTTGCTACCAAAATATTTTTGGTAAATTTAGAAAACTCGTGACTCGTGCCAAATGCCACTTATCCGTCATCACCAAAGTGTCTCGACTCGGGAACTTAGATATGAGAAGGGAAGGTCATGAATTGAGCATCCCACTCACCCGATTAAAGATCGGCTTCTACTAATCATGATGTGATTTTTATTATTATATGCTCTTGTTCCGATTATTATGCTAACATTACTATGCGATGCACACAAGTATAGACTAATTCACAAAAGTTGGAACGCTTTGATTTTATGTTTGTTTTTGAAAAAGTGTTTTGAATATGTGCTACTTGAAAAAGTGAGCTCATATGTACATTTAATCAAACTATCCCAATTTGAGCAATTAGCCTTCATCTACTGGCATTCAAACAAGTATATCAATTGAACACTTAGCCTCATGGTATTATACTTAATATGGCAACACTAACATTTATGCAATATGCTAAACCATTGAATGCTCACCTAGTGCTCAACCAAGGCAAGCCAAGAGAGGAAAAATAGTCAGAAAAAATACATGTTCCTAACGATGTGAAATGACTAATGCAACACATACATCATGCAAGTAATAGGCTCGGCTACTAGTATGACATGTGAATCAATTTGATAGCATGCGGTAACACACATATTCAAGGAAGTAATAAATGACATTGTCGTTTAGAATGATGAACCGAACCTTATGCATGCAAAAATGGATACTTTGCACATGGTAATGAGATGAAATCAACCATGATGCTACCATTCTAATCAACTAAATAAAAAAGAGAAAGAAATGGGGGTTGGAAGGCATACATACATTATTACATATTTTGCCCTCATGCAAAAGGGTCCTAATAAATGTCATAGCTAATTATTACAATGCCAACAATTAACTAACTATTTTAGCTAATAATTAATTACAACACAAAAATTAACTAGCTATTCTAACTAATTAATCCAAAGTAGAGTTAAACTAACTAATTAGTTACAATACGGAATGCAATTAACTAAGTAATCAATTATTACAAGTTCACTACTTTAGGTACAACATACTACAATTAAACATAATTTTAACGGGTCCGGAGAAGCGAGAAATGGCTTATGTATGAATGCGGATTTCTACCTGAAAATGCCCTCTGTTTGGATGCCAAAATGATCTTGTTTTGTAGTCAAAAAATTGAACTATTTTTTCCTAGACTTTGCTCTATTTTGCAAGGAAAAAGGCACTGCCTGACTGAAAAGAGGTGGCCAGCCAGTCAGAAGAAGTGGTCGGCCGTACAGTGAGTTGGTCAGTTGACCACTACTTTTTGTTACTGCCCTGCTGCAACAGACATGAAATAGAGCACAAACAGAGTATTTTCAGGACATGTTTGTCCACCCTGCCTCTCCTTATCATTAAACACATCAAAGGAGGGTAGGCTTGATTCGCAAACCCTCAATCGACGCAAACTCATTGCGTGATGATCTATGAAACAAGGGACGAAAGCTCAATAAATGATAATGAAAGACCTGCAATACCTCCTCCTTATCATGGAATTGATCAAGGAAAGTGGTAGACTATGAATCCTTAAACCATTATCATCACTAAAAGTATGAAATGGCTGAAGGCTCAACGGGTTCAACTAACGTCCGATTGAACCCAAACCATTTTATTATATTATTCCATTTTAGTCCAATTTTATTGCCTCTTTTAATTACCTTTCCATTCCTTAGTCATTTTAGTCCAAAAATGAGAATTAAGTCCCCTAAATGGACAGAAGGGTCAAAGAAGAAGTTGTTTTGGCCATGAGAGAGATGTAATGCCTTGGTAATAAACCTCCAAAAAGATTAAATCATTAAGCATGGAAGGATCTCTTTCTCAAGCTTAAACAACACTTGTTTGAAACAACCCTCAAAGAAAGAAAAAGCCAAGAAAAGAGGGAGAGTGCAGAGATGATTATGTATGAACATAAGTATGAAAAACATGAAATAGATGCTATCAACTCAAATAAGTTGGTGGCTAAGGCCTAAACCACCAAACCTATGAGGAGCACTACACAACAAGCCTACTACACAAAGCATAAACCAAATGAACAACCCAAAACAGTCCTAAAATAGCTATAAACAGTGCTGAAAACCTCATAGAAAAGCTTGAAAAAGTTAGCTAAAATAATAAGGAAATGGAGCTAGTAAACAAGCATAAGGAGGGGTGGCTAGCCCCTCCATTTTTGGGACTTTAAAACTACATTTTTAGCCTCTAAAAATCTCTGAAAATCAGTGGTAAAAAGTTGAGAAAAAGATGGGAAACACAAGGGCAAATGCTTGGGAAATAAGGTTCAAAGAAGGGTGATTAACCCCTCTACCTTTAATAGCTTTAAGCCATATGTTTCAGCCCATAAAAATAGTTGAAAAATAGTTCAAAAATAACAACTAATGATAAGCAAAAAGTAGTGTAAAGAAGCTAGAAGTTAGACCTCTTAAAGAGGAGCAACACTTTGAGTTTCAAACCAACAAATTCCCACTCTCAAGAGCTGAAATTCAAGCTCAATAACCTCAGTAAAGAGCCTTAAATATTTGGTTTAAGACTCTAGCTAAGATGTGTATAGGTTGCAAGATGGAGAGAGAAATATTTTTCAAGAATTTTGCTTCACAAAATTTTTCTAACCTAATTTCTAGAGGGGTGGTCAAGCATATATAGAAAAATATGTTACTATCTCGAAAATATCAGTATAGACACAACTGGTGTAGTGCATGCACCTGTTGAAACAGTTGGCACAATTGGCAGCAAAATATCTATTTTACCGGAACAACTGGTCAGCCGGTCACTAGGGGGATGGCTAGCCACTAACTTCTTGCCAGCCAGCCACTAGTTGGCCTACAGGCCTCTGAGTGATTAGGCTTGGAAAAAAAATTCTATTTTGGTCCAAAATTGGTACAAGGTTTGTAGGCTTCTGAGACTCAAAATCGGGGCTTCCTGCTGAGGTAATCGACCATTTGTACAGTGTAAAAATTCATCATTGGGGATCAATCTGTGGTGCCCAACTCTTATGAGTGGTTGAAAATGGGATGCCTACAGTTGCCCCGCTTTGACAGAGCTCGAAGTCTTTTTATGACATGAGTGAATGTCAAAACCCAGAGACGACCCATTTTAACTAGGCCGTAAGACTTGGGCAAACAATCAAGACATAAAAGTAAATTGGTTCAACTCGAAAGTTGCCTGCATATCGCTTTGCAAGGAATCAAACCAGCGTAGTTTAGGAGAAGAATGCAAAATGATACAGTGCAATGCAATAATATATTCAAACCATATGCAGTGCTTACCACACAAATATCATAAAGGGATGGGGGATGCAAAATCAAACTACATTTTATATAGAAAAGAAGTGGGCACAACCAAATGGCGCCTAACATAGGCTAAGTGCCTACACCCTTAATACTGGCCTCAGTGCAGCATGGGTGCTTACATATGACAGAACCATGTTTTAACGTGAAAGAGGTGCCAGCACATGCAAAACTATGTCTTTCGCAGAAAGAGTACAAGTGATTGGGTGGTATGATATAAGTGAGGAATGATATGCTGGGAGAAGATAATGATTCTAAATGCTGAATGCAACAAAACAAAGTACAATGCAATGGATGCAGTGAATAAGGGGCACAAGCCAAACCACATTTTATCTAGAAAAAGGCATGGACACAAAACAAATCACATCTAACACAGAAAAGGTGTTGACACCCTCAATACTGGCCTCAGCGTAGCATAGGTACTTACACATGACAGAACCATGTTTCAATGAGGGAAATGTATGAGTACATGCCAAACTAAGCTTAACATGGAAAGGATGCAATGGATAATGTAGTAGATGAATAGGGTGACATACTCCAATCACGCTGGAATCGTGAGAGGAGGAAGAACAAATTCCAAACATGCTGAAATCGTATGAGGAAGGGAACACTCTAACCACGTTGAAGTTGTGAGAAGAGGTCCTATCGCTCAAGGTCGTGTTCCTGTACGCCCTGAGATAAAAAAATAAAAAATAAAAATAAAAAAATCGCTTGAGAACATTCTAACCACACTGAAAATTTTAAGAAGTGGTCTTGAGAAAACCGCTCAAGGTTGCGTTCCTACACGCCCTAAGATAAATTCCAAACATGCTGAAATCGTATGAGGAAAGGAACACTCTAACCACGCTGAAATTGTGAGAAGAGGAAGAACAAATCCCAAACAAGCTAAAATCGTATGAGGAAGGGAACACTCTAACCACGCTGAAGTCGTGAGAAGAGGTCCTACTGCTCAAGGTCGCGTTCTTGCATGCCTTGAGATAAATTCTAAACATGTTGAAATCATGTGAGGAAAAGAACACTCTAACCACGCTGAAATCGTGAGAAGAGGAAAACAGCCTAGGGTCGTGCTTCTGCACGCCCTGAGATACTATAATCATGCTGAAATCGTGAGAAGAGGAAGACCACCAAAGGTCGTGCTTCGGCACGCCCTGAGATACTAAAAACCGCTTAGGAACGCGTCCCACGCGTCCTGAGAAAACCCCGGGGGATAATGATCCTAAATGTTGTTCAGTGTAAAAGGAATGATACAAGATAACGCAAGATGAAAATAAATGCAATAAGTGCGATAGATGATATCATATGTGTGACAAGCAATGTAGTGGATGATGTTTAGGAAATCCAATAAACAAACAAAGCGACACTTTAGAAAGCACCTCACAGGGTGAGTGGTGATGAACTGCTCTACTCTGACAGGAATCTCCCTCATGCGTTCTTCAAACTCTTACCTTTAACTCACACAAAGGTCCTCAAATACTAGCAAGGGGTAACATCTACATGTAGAAGCCATGGATCCCGCTTTTCTCCCTGATCATACTTACAACTTTCCCTATTCTCCAACGAGGTGACAGACTAGGTTGGTTCAGTATCCAGAATTGTGGCGCATACACGCTACCCCAACCTATGGGGCTGCTATACAGATTTCAAGCCGGGGTTACACTCCTGGGTATTTAAACCAGACTTTAGTCTCAGAAATTCCAAACCTTTGTGTTCTAGGCATCGCCATTCAAACTCTAGTTTCCACTGTTGCAGTTGGTCTCCTAGGAACTCATTGCAAACACAGCCAAGACACCTCTAGCGGGGAATGGTGTTTAGGGAGAGTGCTTTGATCGCCATTTTGACTTTAAGGTAGGCTTGAGGTTCATCTGGAATGCAATCTCGAAATTTGCTGAAGTTGAAACAAACTTAGATTCTTCAATTTTCTCTCTTGCTCTTTTGCTTTGCAGTCCGGAACCTATGTAGCTTCAGATAGGTCCTTGCTCTATTGTTCTCTCTTTTGACCTGGGTTAGACCCTGCAGTTTATGAAAGAAAGAATGTTGTTTTGTATGACATGTTGGGAACGACGTGGCACTCTGAGCACAAAACGATTTATTTTTTTGAAATTGAAACTGAGAATGAGTTCTTAATTGGGTATTGAGCCTACAACTGACCAAAGTCAAAATGACTCAACAAAAGAAAAGTAAACAACCTAAACACAAAACTACTCAAAACAAGACTTACAACAAACAAAAACCACATACACAACACTTGAATGTTTGCTTTCTAACGGCGGGAGATCTCTCGATTCATAGGGAGCCTGCTTCTCCAGGTAATGTTTCCCACCATTTCTTATTTATGGCTCTGACATCACTTTGGCCCGCAATCTCTATTTTCTCTCAAAGCCCTTTTCTTACATTTTCTCTCAACTCACATCTCTCTATTCTTTAATCTCTCTTAATTTTTATCCCTTCCCAGGTGTGATTAATGGATAAGCTAAGAGTTGTGGAGCTTATGAGAGGGGTCGAATATACAGCTCTATTTCTAGTTCGTGCTTTGCACTTGGCTCGATACCTCACTACTTGGAGGATGAGAGAGTTTTTGACCCATGCGGCTAGCTTCAGTTGTGCTCTTCCTGGCGAGTGCGTTGATAATGTGGAAAAGACAGAAAACCTGACACGACTGTGCCCCTAGTTCATCACTTTGACTTTATTATTTTTGTTTTTGGCTTTCTGCTAAAACAATTTTGACGAACATTAGAGTTTAGATTAACAATCTTGTTCAACTTGCTGATTTGATATCATGTAAGTCAGGCTGTGAGCACCGAAAATTTTCCTTTTTTGGGTCCAGGAAATTGTCCGGTTTTGACCCAAAAAAAAAATGGAATATTTTCCGAGAAAATTAGTCAACTTCACTAAAAATCCTCAAAACTATTTTTGCAAATGGCTACTACCCGACCAACACAGAATTAACTCTTGAGATGCACAACCTCAAATCCGAACTTGATTTGTCTTACAGCTGAATCCTTTAACGGAATAGGGCACCCGATTTTGAATGAAGATGAGCCAATTGGACACGGATAGGATAGCTGAGTTGTATAGGGATAAGCCAAGCAATATGGACGAGATAAGCAAGCTAAACAATGGTTGGGACCGAACTTCAGGATGAAGTTGCCTACGTATCCCAAAGATCGGAATCTGGCCTTACATAGTTCTGGGGTTAAGATGCACTCGGGTACTAACACTCTCCTTTTACGCTCTAACTTTTGCCAAAGCCGCCCTTCCGGATTTTCAACCTTGCGAGCTATATTTTTTTTCTTTTCATTTTTCTTTCTTCTTCTTTTTTTTTTTTCTTTTCTTTTCTTTGTTTTCATTTTTTCATTTTTGTTTTTTTTCTTTTTCACGCTCTAACTTTTTCCAAGGTCACCCTTCCAGGTTTTCAGCCCAGTGAGCCTCTGAAGGATAGAGAATTTTAACTTGTCCATGTTGATCAGTTTTGAGATCTCTATGCCATCTGAATCCAGGAGAATGTTGTTGTTCGCTGATGATGTAAGGGCCCATCCATTTAGGTCTGAATTTGCCTCTAGTGTCATGGATAGAAACTTGAATGTCCTTCAACAATAAATTTTTTTCTCTAAAATTCTAGGGTTTGGCTTTCTTGCCGGTCTCCATTAGTTTGAGAAATAACCCATTTGAACCTTCGAGCATATCTGACCTTTTTTGCCCCTAGTTCAAGGGTTGCTTCTCATCCAACTATGCAAGCATCCTTTGATCACATCTAATCTTATTGCCCCTAGTTCAAGAGCTGCTTCCAATTCAGCCATGCAAGCCTCATATTGTGGTTGATCGTTGAACATTTTAATCAAGGTTCAAGGTTTGAAAGCAAAGGGGTTAGGTCTCGACAGTGATCTCATGTTGTACAATCTCAAAATCAATTCTAGGCATGTCTTCGTAGGACCATGCAAAAAAACATTTTTGAAATCTTTTAATAAAGTAACTCGTCGCTTGTGCTCCTCTGAAGACAATGTAGAACCAATCTGGACCAAGCTAGGATCCTTCTCAGTACCCATATTAACAAACATGATCTCATTCATTAAGGTCTTAGCATGCCTCTCTTCCTCTTAGTCTATCCAATTTTGCAAATCCCGAAGAATTCCTTTATCTTTATTTTCACCACGGTTTTGAAAGTTTTGAAAAACTTTGGTCAATGCAATGAGTTAAAGGCACAGAGAAGTAGGTGAAAATTACTGCAATTTCATTCAGATCTTCTGGCTCAACTGGCTCAATGATAGAAATAGGCTCAAAAGAAAGAGTTAAAAAAAAAAAAAGGCAATGATGTCCGAGTTAACACCACTAAAATCACCAAACTCTGACACAACAAGATTGACTCAACACGACTCAACACCCAGTTTAGAAAATAATAAACAACATTTTCAAATTGCTAAACTCAGTGCGTGCCACCCACCATGCCTAGAGTAAAATGAGTGTCATCAGCAGGTGGTTCATTCCTGAGCACAGAACTAGTCACACTATCTCCCCAAGTTCATTGATCTAGCATCGATAGACTTTGTAGGACCTGGTGAAGCGATGACCTTGTTGTCAATCAGATCTTGTACTTCATAGCGAAGACGAAAACAATGGTCAGTGTCATGGTCGGGTTGCTGATGGAAGGCGCAATACTTGGTGGCATTATGTCTGGTCGGAAGACGATCAGGGAGAGGCCGAGCGTCAAAAGGTTTGAGATGGCCTTGTCCTATGAGGATTTGGAGAGCTTTAGACAAGGTCATGTAAATGGAATTGAAGGTGCAAGTACCAGTCTTACAAATATTGATAGAGGGGTCGATAGGTGTTGCCTGGCTTACCCCTTGATCCAAAATGCCCCCAACCTAAGCAACAAAAGTGTCATCCATAGTTTTTGCAACAACTACAAGCACTTGTTTTTTGTTCAGCCCTTTTCCCTTCAAAGCCTCTATAGCCCACCAAAGATGTGCATAAGGATCAATATTTGCCCCGACCTTGTTCTTGCCACTTGCTTAAGTTTTGCCAAGGGATTGGGTCGTTGCATCTGAGCAAAGCCCATTTGTTGTGATGCCATCACCGAGACTTGAGATAGCTTCAAGTTGACCTTTTCTAATTGTAGCTCGTCCCAAGATCGGGGAGCTTTTTGACGTGAAATTTTTGGTATGTGATGTGGTCGATAATGGAGCCAATATCCCAAAGACTAAATCTGCCACAGTTCTCTGAAGATTTCCAATCATGCTCATTAGCTCAGAAGTAGTGGATTCATGGGTTTGAGATGATTGGGGTTCAAGTGCATCCATCATACACAAATTCGTGCTTTCTGGAATGAACACCTCAGGCTTGGGTAAACGAGCTGGGGTGATGTATATGCTGGGGTTGTAGGTGGATGGCAGTGTATAGATTAGGTTGAGGTGGAAAGGTGATGGGTTAGTGGTGGTATGAGGTCTTTTAGGTGGAGCTATGATCTCTTCGTCAATAAGATCCTCAATCTTATGATAGAGGCGGATGCAATGGCTTGTATCATGACCCGCTTGTTGATGATAAGCATAGTGTTTAGTGGGGTCATATCTTAGTGGAAAAGGATTTGGGAGGGGTCGGGGTTCTAGAAGCTCTAGGTGCCCTTTTCCTAGCAGAATTTTCAAGGCTTGAGAGAGAGCCATGTAACGAGGATGGAAATTTCGGGCTTGGGGCCAAGTTGATATGGTTGGTTTTACGCTATTATCAGCAAAAGAGTTTTTGATGGGAGTGGTGACAGTGTTTACTTCTGAGCATTTTGCATCTGTGCTACCACTGGTACTAGCATTAGAATTGCACACAACATTCTTCCTCACAGACTCATGGCCTTCCCAAATGATCCCTTGTTTGATGGCATCTTCGATTTGAACCCCAATTTCATGGAGGTCCTTAAAGTTCAATGGTTGGAGGACTATCATTTTCTAGACTAGCCTTTCATGTAGATTTCTAACAATGATGCGGACTTGCTCTTTCTCTGGAGGTCTATTTGCCATCTGTAGACACCCCATTTTTGACCGACCTTAAGACTCAGACGTCATCGATTGAGCGTTCGGTGATTGCGCATGTTGTGCTCGTTCTGGGGTTACGGAGTCTCGGCTGAGAGCCTTGCCTCCGAACTTCGGGACTCTTTTGTGCTTTGCCTTGGTTTGCGAACCAAGTTCTGTTTTCTCTTCTCAAAGGGAGGGAGAGGTCTCGTAGACCATCTCTTAGTGGCCGTAGGCTACTTTTCGTGGTCGTAGACCACTGTTCCCGTTTGGAGACCTGTTTCCGGTTTTCGGAGCCATCGGCCGTGCGCCTCGGTTCGGGACCGCTTAACTTTCTCCGTTTGCTCCAGTTTTTGGCACACACCTTGTTTCCTCTCTCTAGAGGGACACTGTGGCCCGGGAGACCACCTTCGTGGTTGCACGCCACTTTCGATGCTTAACAGTCAGTTTTCGGGGCACCCAGCTGCGCATTTTGGCCCCCGAACCCTCGATTTGCATTCGTCTTGGTTCATTTTTGGTATGGACCCTATTTTCTTTGTTTGGAAGGTGGTACAAGGTTGGAAGACCACCTTTTCTCTTGGAGACCACCTTTTCTCCCGCCGGTCGATTTTCTTGTCAGGAAGCTGGTCTCCTTGATTTTTGAGCCACATTTGTGGGTCTCCCACCATACCACTTGCTTGCTTTGAGTGTGGAGACCACCCTAGGAGCCAACCGACCAACTGAACCTTTTGACCCTGGTTGGCCGACCAAGGGGAGTGGTCGGCCGACCACCTGAACTGGTCGGCCAGCTTTCTCATTTTTCTGTCTCACTGAGTTGGTGCCAGCTGTGCCAGCTGGAAGCCACAGATTGCATCCTCCATACATGTGTATGGAGGATGTTTAACCTTGGTTTTAAGCTTCTTGGAGAAGCTTTAAGCCCTCTTGTCTATAAAGGGAAGGCTCCTCTTCCCTTGCAAGGGTTCAGAAAATTGTTTAAGGCTTATGCATACACCTCCCTCTATATATCTCTATCTTGTGTCCAAAAGTCCATAGTTCTTGCATATTCACACTGCACCTCTTAGCCTAACACCTCCAAAACCAACCTAAGCTTCTTGGAAGGTCTTGAGAGGTCCTAAGGTCTGAGTTTTTGGCCTCAAAGCTGCTGGAGTTGCTGAGCTTCAAGGGTAACACTTCTTTCCCTCTTTTGGTCTTTATTTTGCTTCATCTCTTATCCTAGTTTGCAAGCATATTTGGGCTTTGTCATAAACTAAAAAAAGTCTTATTTTGAGGTCCTTTACATGTTTGTTTAAGGTCATTTTTCTGTCGGGGGTCATCTACCCCCTTGCATGCTTCATTTCACCTTGTTTTGAGCCATGCATTAGGGCCTTTGTGTTAAGCTTTGTTTGGCCTTCTAGCCACTGAAATCTAGTGGATTTTTAGTGGCTAGCATACTATTTTGAGAGCCAAAATCAGAGAGGGGTGACCCTCTCACCCCTTGTCTTATTTGCTAGCATATTTGGCCTAACAAGGGAGCCCATGTGTGCATGCTTCCAAGCCATGTTTCAGGCCATTTTTGGTGAGTTTTAGAACCTGCATGAGCTCTTTCCAGAGCTTTTTTTTTCCATATTAGGTGTCCCTCTTGCATGTGTAGAATAACCCTCTTCATAGCATATCAAAGTAGCCTATACTTGCATGCTTCCTAGCCTCATTTTAGACCATTTTCAGTGAGTTTTAAGGCCGGAATAACCTCTTTCTAGAGGTGGTTTTGTCATATTAGGTGTCCCTCTTGCATGTGTAGAACAACCCTCTTCATGGCCTATCAAAGGAGCATCTCATTCTTGCATGCATAGACCATGTTTCAGTGAGTTTTTGGGCTTTATTTGGCATGTAATACCTCTGCATTTTGCTGGTTTAGTGGCCTCTTGAATGCTTAATATACTTGTAGTGTAAACCCTCTTCACTAGCTTATATTGCATGTTGTTTTGGCCCTTGATTCTAGCACTTTTTGGCCATGCCTTAACCTGATTTTGTGCATGTTTTGGACTGACTTAGCTCCTTTTTTGTGCCTCATGGTCAAATGATGCATGCTATGCATGGTTGTAGTTCAATATCCATGCCTAGCCTTGAGTTTTGTAGCCTCTTGCATGCTTGAATAGAGGTGTTTGCATGTCTTGGCATCATTGCGCATGTTATTTCAGACCTCATACTTGTGCCATGTTCCCATGTTTTCCACTCCTTAAGTGCATTTGAGAGTCGTGCTTGTTTGCCTCATTTTCGGACCATTGCATGAGCTTCACTTCCATGCCTTTTGAACCACCATTTTAGTCCATATTTGCTACTTTTTGGTCTGCATAGGGACTGTTTGGGGGGGGGGGGGTTTGGTCATTTGAGCATCGCTTTGCATACCTCTAGTGTAATCCACTTCACTAGTTTCGGTATTTGGGCCACCTAGCATGCATTGTGTGAGGTGTTTACATGATTCGGGACCCTTTTGTATGTCATTTCAGAGCTGGAAAATGTATTGTTGTATGCTGTATTACATGCTTGCCATGCCTTGGTAGAGTTGCACTTGGTGCCTTAGTTTTGGTCCCTTGCATTTGGGCATGTTTGCATGAGTGTTGTTGCTTCATTTCATCATGTTTGGCCACTGATTTGAGTGTGGCTGAGGTCCACTCATATTGGTTTAAGTCCATCTTGCGTTGTGTATGCCATATTATGTCATGTGCATTGAGTATGCCATTGATAGTCCATAGCATTGCGCATGCTAGTTGCACATTTGCATATCACTCCTTGCATGTTTGCGTGTCTTAGTTGCATTTCGTTTAGGATTGCATGCTAGTTATTGCATTGTGTTTGCATGCCATGTTGTTCTAGTTGTTGCATGTTGTTTGGAGTAGGGTTTAGTCCAAACACGGAAAACGAGGGACGTTTCGTACTCAAAGTGACAAAACGTGCTTCAATTCTCGATCGCCGACACTCTTGACTATCCACGATAGAGTTGTTGGCTTTAGGTGTCCATTTGTGCATTCATTTCACATTGAGTCGTACAATTCGACTCCTCGGGCATCATGCATCGAGATGCGTGATTGGTGGCACGAGGATCGAGGACTACACTCCCTAGAGCTCATGCAATGACGAGGAGGGTGGTTGTGCATACATATGTTGAGAATACTTTGCCATGCCCCTTTCTTGCTCTCTGTTGCAGCAAACCAGAAGCCAGCAGCAAAAACTGGTCAGCAGCCTTCTGGAGCTTGGTACAGTGTTCTGGGACCAATTGCAAACAGAGGCAAATCGGGGCATCGCGAAGGATTTCCCGACAAGGCGACTCGAGCATGCATGCATCTTTCATCATTCCAAACAGAGCTGAGGCAGTCTACTTCATGTAGCATTGCATGCTAGTTTACTCGCTTTCTTAGCTAATTTGTCAATTAGCTAATGTTGTGTAATAATTAGTTATTCATTTTGGTTGTGTAATATTTATTCGGACCCTCTGTGAGAGGGCAATGTTGTAATAAGTGTGCGTGTGCGTGTGTGTGATGCATGTCTTCCAACCCCACGTCTTTCTCCCTTTTATTTGCCAGCTTATGATGATTAGTTTTAGGGCACGTTTCAATTAGCATACTTATGCTCGCATGTTTGCATCCATTCATCTGTCTTGCATGCACCGGGCTCGGCGCATCATACTAACTGCATTGTATTTTAATTCTGAGTTGAATACGTGTATCAGTTGTTGCATTTCATATGCCATTTTAGAATAGCCGAGCCTATCTTAGTTGCATTTTCGCATGTGTTGCATTAGGCATTCCAGCATAGTTAGGGTTCATGCATGATTTCTAATTAGCTTCTTTCTTTGGCTTGGAGTACTCGGTAAGTATTTATGCTTTAGCATCCTTGCATGCGTGTGAGTGACTGTCATGATAGCATGCTTACCATGAGGTTATGTGCTTATGTGATATAACTGCCTGAATGCCTGTGGGTGAAGGTTGGGTTGCTTGAGTTGGAATAATTCGTCGAAACCCGTATTTTAGCCTACTTGCGAGTAGCAAACTTCAATCCATTTTCAAAACAAACGGATATGCAATGCTTTGTTCCAACTTAGGAAATCCATTCTATACTTGTATGTTGTGCGCATCACATAGTAATTCTAGGCTAATAACCGGAATAAGAGCTCATATTGTTTTCAAAACTCGATATCATGGTTAGTAGAGGCCGATCTTTGATCGGGCGAGCGGGGGTGCTCACGAAGTGACCTTCCCCAATCGTACCCAAGTTCTCGAGCCGAGACAACTTTGGTGATAACGGACACGTGGCCTTAGGCAACGAGTCAGGGTTTCCTAAATTCCCCCCAAAATAAAATATTTAGGTAGTGACTCTGTATCTGGCAAAGCAGTCCATGTTTGGCACTTCTTTCAAAAGATCTGTTTTTAAAAACGATTTGCCGGATTTGGACCCTTTGATGATTCATCGGTGTTGCACTACACTCTGCGAGATTAGATACAGGACCGTGACATTGAGTCCGAACTGTAGTGAGCCCAATGAACAAAACGGGATTCCCTCCCGGGACATTTGGGGACGTCGACACCATCATAGCCGCCTTTGCCCTCCATCAAGTAACAAACTCGGATAAGCCCTCCTTTGGTTCCTGATGTGTTGCCTCTAGATCACGAGTTGTGACCTCGATCTGCGTGTTGTAGGAATATTAGGCAATGAAAGATTCGGCCAACTCCTCCCAACTTTAGTTCACAGTGTCCTCCAATTTAGCATACCAGATGGCAACTATACCAGACATGGTTCGGCCAAATAGTGACAGCTTCTGAAGTCTGGTCAACCCCATTGGTCACAGAATATCTGAAAATAATCGTAAATGTACCATTGGGTCTCCAGGGCCATTGAAGCGGTCTATATGCAGCATTTTGAACTGCTATGGTAATGTAATTGTGGATTCAGTGTATCCATCCTCTATATCTAGAATGGAGTTGACCCCTTGTGCTTTCTTAAATAGCTTCTCTAGTTTGTTGATTTTGAGTGTGGTTGGGTCAACCTCAAATTCAAATAGTTCCTCAGTTTGATACACCGGAGCTCTAGAAGTCTGTGCACGAATGGGTTCTACTTGGACTGGGAAAATCAAAATACCCTCGGGTTGTGGATCTTGAGCAATGGCAATATTAGCAGTGGCACCGAGTACAGGAATAGCCGTGGTGGGTACATGTGACGCAGAAGCCGCAGCCGACTGCGGTTGTTATTGCTGTAACCTAGCTTTGACTTCAGCTTGGCAGGCCATATCATGCTGGAAGGAGTCAACTGTTTGCTGTAGATGGAGTAATAATTCCTCCAGATTTGTCGGAGGCTGAGCCATGATAGGAGTAGATGGTTGTGCTGTGAATAGAGGTGATCTAACTGGTAAATGTCGAAATAGTAGAACCGGTGAACCCTATCTAGCCCTTCTTTGCCTTGCCACCAACGACAGTGAAGCAAACACTGGTTGCCCCTAAACTAGATCTCTAACCTAACAAGGTCTATCAACATGACTCCAGAACACCAGGGGGATATCAGAGCCTTCTAACGTTTTGGTTCCAGGACTACCTTGCAAAATAGAAAACAGACAGAACCTCGGCCCCAATTTTCAACGGAAAGGATATAATCACTGCTAAATGACTATACTCTCCACTGAAATCTGCCACAAAACAGATACCAACTGTGCCGCTGATATGAACTTTCCTATACAGTTCCATTGTAAAGAACATACCAGTTAAAGAGAGCCAAAACACCCCTATGAGGGGATAGGGTTACCCTATCCTAGATTTGTCATGAACTAGGATTTCACTACTTTAATCAAATAGTTTAACGCAATCCTGCATACGAGTGAGCATCATATCCTAGTTGCAACAGTCACTATGGCTTTACTATATGTTGTAGGTCGAATGGTCAAAAGGGGTGCCTCAACAATACTACCTAATATACCTCTCACACCTAACACTGAGAAGTGAAAAGAGGATCAAGTGGTACATCGGTAGTCCAGATCCAAGGGTTGTGTTTCCAACATGGTAGAGCCCACGACTTGCCAGCCTTTTGGCAAGCTTTTTAGGCAAGCCGTCCAAGAATAGCAGATGGAAAACACTGTGACTTAAAGCACCGATGCAAATGCAATGCAAAGAACATATATGTGTAGATAGAATTTCACATCATGAATTCCAAGTCAAGCTCTCTAATATCCCCAGCAGAGTCGCCAGAAACTGTAGCTCCCTTTTCGTGCTCCTTTCAGATACGATTAGCCCTACAGTTCGTACTCCCCTGATTCTGAATTTGATTTCACAAGTGCAATGTGAAATAGATGAATACAAACGAGTCCAAATCTAGCAAATCTTTTGGAAAATCGATTTTGAATCAAAATGTCAAAAATGGACTACTTTGCCAGATTTCAGAGTCGTCACCTAAATATTTTTAGGAAATTTAGAAAACTCGTGACTCGTGCCAAAGGCCACTTATCCATTACCACCAAAGTGTCTCGGCTCGAGAACTTAGGTATGAGAGGGCCAGGTCATGAATTGAGCACCCCACTCACCCGTTCAAAGATCATCCTCTACTAATCATGATATGATTTTTATTTACATTATATGCTTTTCTTTTGATTATTATGCTAACATTACTATGTGATGCACACAAGTATAGACTAATTCACAAAAGTTGGAACACTTTGATTTCATGTTTGTTTTTGAAAAAGTGTTTTGAATATGTTCGACTTGAAAAAGTGAGGTCAAATGTACATTTAATCAGACTATCCCAATTTGAGTAATTAGCCTTCATCCACTTGCATTCAAAGAAGTATATCAACTTAGCTCTTAGCCTCATGGTATTATGCTTAATATGGCAACACTAACACTTATGCAATATGCTAAAGCAATGAATGCTCACCTAGTACTCAACCAAGGAAAGCTAAGAGAGAAAAATAGATTAAAAAAATGCATGTTCCTAACAATGTGAAATGACTAATGCAACACATACAACATGCAAATAATAGGCTCGGCTACTAGTATGACATATGAATCCATTTGATAGCATGCCGTAACGCACGTATTCAAGGAAGTAATAAATGATAATGCCGTTTAGAATGATGAACCGAACCTTATGCATGCAAAAATGGATACTTTGCACATGGTAATGAGATGAAATCAAACATGATGCTACCATTCTAAGCAAGTAAATAAAAGGGAAAAAGAAATGGGGGTTGGAAGACATACACACATTATTACATATTTTTCCCTCATGCAAGAGGGTCCGAATAAATGTCCTAGCTAATTATTACAACGCCAAAAATTAACTAACTATTCTAGTTAATAATTAATTACAACACAAAAATTAACTAGCTATTCTAACTAATTAATACAAATTAGAATTAAACCAACTAATTAGTTACAATAGGGAATTTAATTAACTAAGTAATCAATTATTACAAGTTCACTACTTTAGGTACAACATACTACTATTAAATATAATTTTAACGAGCCCCGAGAAGCGAGGAATGGTTTATGTAGGAATGCGGATTTCCACCCAAAAATGCCCTCTGTTTGGCTGCCAAAATGCTCCTATTTTGCATTCAGAAAAATGAACTATTTTTTCCAAACCTCTGCTCTGTTTTGCAAGGAAAAAGGCACTGCCTAGCTGAAAAGAGGTGGCTGGCAGGCCAGAAGAAGTGGTCAGCCGTATAGTAAGGTGGCCGGCCGACCACTAGTTTTTGTTACTGCCTTGATGCAACAGACATGAAATAGAGCACAAACAGAGTATTTTCAGGGCATGTTTGTCCACTCTGCCTCTCCTTATCATCAAACAGATCAAATGAGGGGTAGGCTTGATTCGCAAACCCTCAATTGACGCAAACTCATTGCGTGATGATCTTTGAATCAAGGGACAAAAGCTCAATAAATAATAATGAAAGATCCACAAAACCTCCTCCCTGTCATGGAATTGATCAAGGGAAGTGGTAGACCTTGAATCCTTGAACCATTATCATCACTAAAAAGTATGAAATGGCTCAAGGCTCAATGGATTCAACTAACGTCTGATTGAACCCAAACCATTTTATTATCTTATTCCATTTTAGTCCAATTTTATTGCCTCTTTTAATTACCTTTCAATTCTTTAGTCATTTTAGTCCAAAAATGAGAATTAAGTCCACTAAATGGAGACAAGTGTCAAACAAGAAGTTGTTTTGGGCATGAGAAAGATATAATGCATTGGTAATGAACCTCTAAAAAAATTAAATCATTAAGCATGGAACGGTCTCTTTCTCAAGCTTAAACAACACCTGTTTGAAACAACCCTTAAAGAAACAAAAAGCCAAGAAAAGAGGGAGAGTGCAGAGATGATTATGTATGAACAAAAGCATGAAAAGCATGAAATAGATGCTATCAACTCAAATAGGTTGGTAGCTAAGGCCTAAACCACCAAACCTATAAGGATCACTACACTACAAGCCTACTATACAAAGCATAAACCAAATGAACAACACAAAACAGTCCTAAAATAGCTTAAAATAGTGTTGAAAACCTCATAGAAAAGCATGAAAAAGTTAGCTAAAATAATAAGGAAATGACGCTAGTAAACAAGCATAAGGAGGCTAACCCCTCCATTTTTGGAACTTCAAAACTACATTTTTAGCCTCTGAAAATCAGTGGTAAAAACTTGAGGAAAAGATGGGAAACACAAGGGCAAAGGCTTGGGAAATAAGGTTCAGAGAAGAGTGATTAACCCCTCTATCTTTAATAGCTTTAAGCCACAAGTTTCAACCAATAAAAACAATTGAAAAATAGTTCAAAAACAGCAAGTAATGATAAGGAAAAAGTAGTGTAAAGAAGCTAGAAGTTATACCTCTCGAAGAGGAGTAACACGTTGAGTTTCAAACCAACAAATTCCTACCCTCAAGAGCTGAAATTCAAGCTCAATAATCTCAACAAAGAGCCCTACAATTTTGGTTTAGGGAGTCTAGGTAAGGTGTATATAGGTTGCAAGATATAGAGAGAAATATTTTTCAAAAATTTTGCTTCACAAAATTTTTCTAACCTAATTTCTAGAGGGGTGGTCAAGTACATATAGAGAAATATGTTACTATCTCGGAAATATTAGTATAGACACAACTAGTGTAGTGCATGCATGTAGACACCCCATTTTTGACCGTCCTTATGACTTGGGCGTCACTAATTGCTTACTTGGTGATGAAAGTTGTGCAGTGCAAAGGTTCGATTTCTTCGGCAAGAGGAGAGTCAAATCCTAACCTCACACCCCATTTTGGACCAAAGCTATTTTGAATGGTTTTTAGACCTTAAAGCCCTCTCTTTCAAAATATTTTTGAAAATAGGTTCCTACGATGTTCCGACGCTCTTATTTTGTTAAATGTTGCGCTTTTCGGTAAATCGGAATAAGAACACATGTGTTTTCAAAAATAACATATCATGTTAGCAGAGGCCGATCCTTTGATCGGGTGAGTGGGGGTGCTCATTTCAGGACCTTCCCCTCTCGTACCCAAGTTCCCGAGCCGAGACAACTTTGGTGATGACGGATACGTGGCCTTACGCACGAGTCAGGGTTTCCTAAATTTCCCAAAATAAAATATTTAGGTGGCGACTCTGTAATCTGGCAAAGCAGTCCAGTTTGGCATTTTTGATGCAAAATCTAATTTTCCAAAAATGATTTGCCGGATTGGACTCTTTGGTGATTTATTAGTCTCACATTGCATTTTGTGAGATTAGATTCAGAACTGTGACAGGAGTCTAAACTGTAGTAGCTAGAACCCTATTCGTGCCCTATCCGAAAGAGGGGCACGCGGAGGAAGTTCGGGCGGTCTACAGTTTCTGGTGACTCTGCTGGGGATTTAGAAAACTTGACTCGAACGCATGATATGTTGTTTTGTTTACACTTACGTGTTTCTTTGCATTGCATTTGCATTAGTGCGCTTAAGGCACAGTGTTTGCCATCTGTTATTCCTGAATGGTTTGCCGAAGGCGTGCTTGGAAAAGCATGCCATAAGGCTAACCGGTTACGGGCTCTGCCACAATGGGAACACAAACCTTGGTTTTGCCGAGGCACCCTTTTTGACCAATCGACCTAGTTGTATATCGGAAACCATAAAGACCATTCCAAACTAGGACAAGTTGCTTACCCGAATATAGGTTGTTTGAAACCGCATGCGTGCGTAATGAAACCCTAGCTGACAAAATAGGACAGGGAAACCCTACCCCACCATAGGGGTGTTTTGCTCTCACTTGCTCGATATGTGCTTTTAGGGTGTGTCTCTACAGGGATGCATGTATCAGTTTGCAAGTCTGGGTATCAGTCTGAGGACATCAGTGTTTGAGGGTATTTATTTTGGGGCAGAATTCAGTAGAGAGCACAGTCATTCAGCTATGCTCATATCTGTCCCGGTGAAATCAGGCTGAGATGCTGTCTGTTTTCTCTTTTGCAAGGTAGTCTTGGAACCATAGCTTCAGAAGGCTCCAATATCCCCCCGGGTACATTGGACTTGTGATGATAGACTTTGTCAGGTCAAAATTGGTTCAGAAGCAACCTGTGTTTACCTCACCCCCACCGGTTACAGGACGAGGGAGGTTCAGGCAGAATTCACCAGTACAGTTTCTACATCAGTCATACCTCAATTCACCCGGGTCTAGTCTGGTCTGGGAACAATTGTCTGCATTCAGCTCAGCACGAGATCAATCACCCATTCCCATGGCTCAGTATCCCCCTGCCAGTGTGGAAGAACAGATGCGGTACCTGCAACAAACAATCAAGGCACTGCAGCAGGACGCAGTCCGTCAGGCTGAAGTCACGGCTCGTCAGGCCGAAGTGATAACCTAGCTACAACAACAACAACCACAGCCAGTTGCGGCTTCTGCATCTCATGCACCTTCCACAGGTAACCCGACACCCGGAGCCACTGCCCATACTACTAATGTCCAAGAGACTCAAGGCAATTCGGCGGAGCCAATCCCAGAACGGGCCTCTAAAGCTCCTGTCTATCAAACCGAAGCTCCGTTTGAATTTGAGGTTGACCCAACTGCACTTAAGGTCAATAAACTGGAGAAATTATTCAAACGAGCACAAGGAGTGAACTCCATCCCGGATTTAGAGGACGGGTATATTGAATCTACAGTTACCTTACCGGAGCAGTTTAAGATGTCGCATATTGACCGCTTCAACGGCTCTGGAGACCCAATGGTGCACCTCCACCTGTTTTCTGATATTCTAAGGCCAATGGGTTTGACCCCAGCCCAGAAGATGTCTCTCTTCGGCCGAACCATGTCTGGGATAGCCGTAATCTGGTATGCTAAATTGAAGGACTCTGTGAAATAGAATTAGGAAGAGATGGTTGATACCTTTATTACGCAATACTCCTACAACACACAGATCGAGGTCATAACTCGTGATCTCGAAGTCACCCGCCAAGAGCCAAATGAGGGTTTCTCGGAGTTTGTGACGAGATGGAAAGCGAAGGCCTCGATGATGACTACAAGGCTTTCCGACAAAGATCAGATCAGGATGATTGTTCGGAATCTGCATGGCAAGTTGCTGCAAAGGATGATTGTTCTACCTCTGTTTACCTTTCCAAAGCTTCATGAAATGGGGGTTCAAATCGAGGATGCCATCAGGCAAGGGATCTTTGTGGAAGATAATGAGCCTATGAAGAAGAATGTTGTTCGCAGTTCCAATGCTACTACTGATAGTAGCACAGCTGCGAAATGCTCAAAAGTGGACACTATCACCACTTCCCTCAATGGCCAAAAACCAACTACTTCAACTCGGCCCCAAGCCCGAAATTTTCATCCTCTTTACATGAGTCTCTCTCAAGCTTTGAAAAAACTGTGAGAAGAAGGGCACCTAGAACTCCTAGAACCCCAACCCCTTCCAAATCCTCTTCCACCAAGATATGACCTAGCTAAATACTGTGCCTATCATCAACAGCACGGTCATGATACGAACCGTTGCATCCGCCTCCGTCATAAGATTCAGGATCTTATTGATGAAGGGATCCTGGCTCCACCAAAAAGACCTCGGGCTAGTACTGACCCGTCACCTCTACACCTCAATTTAATCCATACACTCCCATCCACCTACAACCACAGCATATACATCACCCCAGCCCATCTACCCAAGCCTGAGGTTTTCATTCCAAAAAACACGAAATGTGCATGATGGACACACTCGAACCACAATCATCCCAAACCCGTGAACCCACTACTTCTGAGCTGATGAGAATGATTGAAGATCTTCAGAGAACTGTGGCAAATTTGGCCTTTGGGATTTTGGCTCCGTCATCAACCACATCACATGCCAGAAATTTCACGCCAAAAAGCTCCCCAATCTTGGGACGGGCTGCATTGGAAGAAGGCCAATCCCTTAGCAAAGTGGAGGCAAATGGCAAGAACAAGGTAGTGGCAGGCACTGGTCTCCATGAACACCTTCAGTGGGCTGTTAAGGCTTTGAAAGCCGAAGGACTGAACAAACAGCAAGTGCTCGCAATTGTTGGAAAGACTATGGATGACACTTTTGCTACTCAAGATGAGAGTATTCTGAATCAAGGGGCAAGCCAGAAGAAGGGATGTCGTACCAGAAACACCCCTTTTAGCTCCAATCCTACACTCGGAAGAGATCATCAAACCCAGCCAGCATCTGCCAACCCCTTTGCTGGTACATCCAACACTCCACAAACCTCGAAGTACCCACCCCGAGGCTAGAGGGTCTTCAATTCCCTCCACATGACTTTGTCCAAAGCTCTCCAAATCCTTATAGGACAAGGCCATCTCAAACCCCTTGAGCCTCGACCTCTCCCGAATAACGTCCCTCCCTCACATGATACGACCAAGCACTGTGTCTTCCATCAACAAGCCGGCCATGACACTAACATGTGTTTTCGTCTTCGCCACGAAATACAAGATCTGATTGATAACAAGGTCATCGCCGCACCAGGCTCTGCAAAGTCTATCGGCACGGGATCGGTGAACTTGGGGGATAACATGATTATGTGATCGGGAGATGAACCACCTACGGATGGCGCTTAGTTTACTCCAAATATGGTGGATGGCATGCACTGTTTTGAGCAATGTACAAATGTTGTTAATTTTACTTTCTGACTTGGGTATTGGGTCACTCTTGTTATGTTGTATTGAGTCAGTCTTCTTATACTGAGTCAGTCGAGTCTGTCTTGTTGTATCAAGTCAGTCCTATTGTGTCGAAGTTGGGTGATTTTGAGGGTGTTACCTCGGACATCATTATCTTGTTTTGTGTTGGTCTTTTACACCATTTCTTTTGCGTCTATTTCTACCTTTGAAGCCAGTTATGCCAGAAGATTTGAATGAAACGGCAGTGCTTTTCACCTACTTTCTGTGCCTTGAAATCATTGCATTGACCTAAGTTTTTCAAAACTTTTCGAATACTGTGATGAAAACAAAGAGGAAGGAATTCCTCGGGATTTGCAAAACTTTGATCAACTGAGAGGAAGAGAGGCATGCTAAGCCCTTAATGAATGAGATCATGTTTGTTAATATGAGTACTGAGAAGGATCCTGGCTTGATCCAGATTGGTTCTGCACTGTCTTCACGAGCAACTAGTCGCTTTCTTAAAAGATTTCAAAAAAATGTTTTACGTGGTCCTGTGAAGACATGTATGGAATTGATCTTGGGATTGTGCAGCATAGGATCGCTCTCAGCCTCAAGGCTCAACCCCTTTTGCTTTCAAACCTTGAACTTGGATTTAGAATGTTCAATGGTCAACCACAATGTGAGGCTTGTATGGCCAGATTTGAAGCAGTCCATGAACTAGGGGCAATAAGGTTGTATGACGTCAAAGAAGGCCCGTCAGGCTAGATTTGAAGCAGCCCTTGAACTAGGGCAAGAAAATCATATCAAGAAGATCAGATGTCATCAAAGGAAACTTGCAAAGCTGAATCAGAAATAGCCCTTGAACTAGGGGCAAAAATGTCAGATGTGCTCGAAGATTCAAAAGATGAGTCATTTTGCAAAACCAATGAAGACTGGCAAGAAAGCCAAATCCGAGAAACGGAGAGAAGAAAATCTTCGCCGAAGGACAACTGAGTTCCTATCCACAACACTAGGGGCAAATTCAGCCCCTATTGGATGGACTTCTACATCATCAGCGAACAGCAGCCATTCTCCTGGATTCAGATGGCTTCAAGATCCTACGACCATTCAACATGGACCAAGTTAAACTTTCCTTTACCCTTAAGAGGCTCGCTGGGCCGAAAACCTGGAAGGGCAACCCAGGCAAAAGTTAGAGCAAGAAAAAGAAAAGAAAAGAACAAAAATGAAAGAAATGAAAAATTGAAAAAATGAAGAAAATGAAAGAGAAAAGAAAAGAAGAAAAAGAAATGAAATGAAAAGAAAAGAAAAACATAGCTCGCAAGGTTGAAAATCGGAAGGGCGGCCTTGGCAAAAGTTAGAGCGCAAAAGGAGAGGTTAATACCCGAGTGTACCTTAACCGAACTACGTAAAGCTTGATTCCCATCTTCGGGATACGTAGGCAACTTCATTCTGAAGTCCAGCCGTAAACACTTCAAATTCAACTGTCCTGTCCATGAGATTGAACGGGTCATCTTTGTCTTCGCTGTATCTGAGTGTTCGGTGGTGATTATCACTATGAGGACTGGTTACAGTATGCTGCGGCGCTATTCAAACAAGGGGCAACTTTCCGTTGCCGTGTGGTGCCATTCAGACAAGGGGCAACTTTCCATTGTTGTGCAGTGCCATTTAGACAAGGAGTAATTTTCCATTGTTTTGGATCTTAGATTGTGCATCTCAAGAGTAAATTCTATGTTGGTCGAGCAGTGGCCATTTGTAAAAATAGTTTTTGAGAATTTTTAATGAAGTTGACTAATTTTCTCGAAAATTGCTCCATTTTTCCAAAACTGGACCATTTCTTCGACCCGAAAAAGGAAAATTTTCAGTGCTTATAGCCTGACTTGCATGATTTCAAATCATAAAATCGAACAAGCATGTTAATCTAACTCTCATGTTGGTTAAAATTGTTTTAGTAGAAGCCAAAAACAAAAAATGGTCAAAATGATGAACTAGGGGCACAGTTGAGTCAGGCTTCCTGTCTTTTCCCCGTTGTCAACATACTTGCCAGAAAGGGCACCATATTCGCCAGAAAGGGCACAACTAAGGCTAACAACAGAGGGCCGAAAACTCACTCATCCTTTAAGCAGCGAGGTATCAAACCAAGTGCGAAGCACGAATTGGAACTAGAGCGGGATATTCGGTTCCCTCATCTGGATGATCAAATCAAAAATTGGCGTCTGACCCGGAATGGGGACGTAGAGAATGCAATGTGTGTGAGACCAATCAATTGTATACCTGGCCAGTGAGACGTGCTATAACTGATCTCAGTTAAGTTAAGTCAAGCGCATCGTCAACCAATGTCAATTGCGGATCTGCTGCACATTCAGCCGCATCACAACCCCTCTGTGGAAAAGCTCACTATTGTGAGCGGAAGAAAGAGAATCTAGCAGAATGCTAGGGGCAAGAGCCCGCAACTTCTTGTTTATCTATCAACCACCCAGGGGAGGGATAAAAAATGAGAGATTGAAGAATAGAGAGATGTGTGCTGAGAGAAAAAGTGAGGAAAGGGTTTTTCAGAAAACTAGAGATTGAATGCCAGAGTGATGTGAGAATCACAAATGAGAAAGGGTGGAAAACAATATCCGAAGAAACAGGTTTCTCGTGAATTGAGAGGTCTCCCATCGATGGATAGCAGAGTGTTCGTTTGTTCTGTTTGTTGTTTTTGTTTGTCTCGATTCTTGTTTTGAGTCGTTTCGAGTATCAATAGATATGCTTAGGTTGTTTTTACCTTTGTTGAGTTATTTAGGTTGTTTTACCTTCGTTTCATCTTTGTTGAGTCGTTTTGGCTGTGGTTAGTCGTAGGCTCAATACCCAGTCGAGAACTCATTTCTCAATTTCAAAAAAAATCGTTTTGTGCTCAGAGTGCTGTGCCATTCTCAACATGATCTGCAAAACAGGATTCTGTCCTTTATAAACCGTAGAGTTCAACCCAGGTCATGTGAAAGTAGTAGAACAAGGACCTATCTGAAGCTATATGGGTTCCAGACTGCAAAGCAAAAGAAAATATGGAAAATTTGGAGCATCTGAGTTTGTTTCAACTTCTGTAAATTTTGAGATTGCATTCCGAATGTACTTCTCAGGCCTTGTCAATGCTCCGAAGTATGAGTGTACCTCTACTTTAAGTTCAAGATCAACTCTGCTTCAAGCCAGAACGGCGATTAGAAGTGCTTTCCTTGAGCACTATTTCCCTGCCAGAGGCATCTTGGTTGTGTTTGCAATGAGTTCCTAGGAGATCAACTGCGACGGTGGAAACTAGAGTTCGAATGGCTGATGCCTAGAACACAAAGGTTTGGAATTTTCGAGACTAAAGTCTGGTTTAAATACCCAGGGGTGTATCCCCGGCTTGAAATCTATATGGAAGTCCCATAGGTTGAGGTAGCGGGTATGCGCCTCAATTATGGATACTGAACCAACCTAGTCTGTCACCCCGTTGGAGAATAGGGAAAGTTGTGAATATGATCAGGAGGAAAAGTGGCATCCAAAGTGTTCTACGTGAAGAACCCCTGTCAGCATTTCAGGACCTTTGTACTGTGAGTTGAAGGTAAGAGTTCAAAGAACACAAGGTAAGAGTTCGAAGAGCACAAGGGGGAGATCCCCGTCAGAGTAGAGCGGTTCATCGCCACTCATCCCATGAGGTGCTTTCTAAAGCGCCGTTTTGTTTGTTTATTGCATGCCCTAAACATCATGCTCTACATTGCTTGTAACATGTATCATATCATCGCACTTATTGCATTTATTTGCATCTTGTGCTATCTTGTATCATTTATCCTGTTACGCTGAGCAGCGTTTAGGATCGTTGTCCCTCGGGGATTTCTTAGGATGCGTGGAACACATTCTTGAGCGGTTGTTTTCGGACCTCTTCTCACGGTTTCAGCGTGGTTAGAGTGTTTCTTTCCTCACACGATTTCAGCGTGTTTGGAACTTATCTTAGGATGCATGGAATGCATTCCTGAGCGGTTGTTTTCAGACCTCTTCTCACGATTTCAGCGTGGTTAGAGTGTCACATTCCTTACACGATTTCAGCGTGTTTGGAATTTATATCAGGTTGCGTAGAACGCGCTCCTGATTGCTGTTTTCGGACCTCTTCTCACGATTTCAGCGTAGTTAGAGTGTTCCTTTCCTTACACGATTTCAGCATGTTTGGAATTTATCTCAGGTTGCGTGGAACGCGCTCCTGATTGTTGTTTTCAGACCTCTTCTCACGATTTCAGCGTGGTTAGAGTGTTCTTTTCCTCACACGATTTCAGCGTGTTTGGAATTTATCTCAGGTTGCGTGGAACACGCTCCTGATTGTTGTTTTCGGACCTCTTCTCACGATTTCAGTGTGGTTAGAGTGTTCTTTTCCTCACACGATTTCAGCGTGTTTGGAATTTTTCTCAGGATGCGTCGAGCGCGCTCCTGATTGGTTGTTTTGGACCTCTTCTCACGATTTTAGCGTGTTTGGAGTTTACCTCAGGTTGCGTCGAGTGCACCTCTAAGCGGTTGTTTTCAGACCTCTTCTCACGATTTCAGCGTGGTTAGAGTGTTCTTTTCCTCACATGATTTCAGCGTGTTTGGAATTTATCTCAGGATGCGTCGAGCGCGCTCCTGATTGGTTGGTTTTTGGACCTCTTCTCACGAGTTCAGCGTGGTTGGAGTGTCCCATTCCTCACATGATTTCGGCGTGTTTGGAATTTATCTCAGGATGCGTCGAGCGCGCTCCTGATTAGTTGGTTTTTGGACCTCTTCTCATGAGTTCAGCGTGGTTAGAGTGTCCCATTCCTTACACGATTTTGGCATGTTTGGAATTTATCTCAAGATGCGTCGAGCGCGCTCCTAATTTGTTGGTTTTTGGACCTCTTCTCACGACTTCAGCGTGGTTAGAGTGTTCCATTCCTCACACGATTTTGGCATGTTTGGAATTTATCTTAGGTTGCGTGGAACGCGCCTGAGTGGTTGTCTTTGAACCTCCTCTCACGATTTCAGCGTTATTTGAGTATTCCCTTCCTCACACGATTTCGGCATGTTTGGGATTTGTTTTTCCTTCTCTCATAATTTCAACATGGTTGGAGTATGTCACTCTTTTGCATCTACTACACTATCTGTTACATCTATTACATCATATCCATGTTATCATGCATCATTTTCATGTTGAGCTTAGTTTGGCATGTGGCCATACTTTTCATGTTACAGCATAGCTTTGCATGTGTGCGCGCCTATTCCGCTAAGAGTATTGTGGTCTGAAGGTGTCGACACCTTTTATGTGTTAGACGTGGTCTGTTTTGTGTCCATGCCTTTTCTAGGCAAGATGTGGTTTGGCCGCGCACCTTATTCACTTCATCCATTGTATCCATTGCATCATACTTTGTTTTGTTGCATTCAGCATGTAGGATCACGATCTTTTCTCAACAGATCATTCCTCACTTATATCATCTCACCCAATTACTTGTACTCTTACTCTTTTTGCGAAACACATAGTTTTGCCTGTGCATACGCCTACTCCAGTAAAAGGAATTGTGGTTTGAGGATTCCGGCACCTTTTCTATGTTAAACGTAGTTTGATATTGCATCTCCATCCCTTTATAATATTTGTGTGGTTTTGCACTGCTTGTGGTTTGATAATTCAATTACATTGCATATCATTTGCATTTTTTCGTTGCACTATATATCATTTACATTGTGTATCGTTTGCATTCTGCCTCCCTAAACTACGCTGGTTTGATTCCTTGCAAAGGGATACGTAGGCTGCCTGCTGTAACAAGCCCGTGGGGGACCTCACTACAGTTCGGACTCGATTTAATGTCACGGTTCATAATCTGAACCAAAGAGTCCAAATCCGGCAAATCGTTTTGAGAAAACAGATTTTTGAAAGAAGTGCCAAACATGGACTGCTTTGCCAGATACAGAGTCGCCACCTAAATATTTTATTTTGGAAAATTTAGGAAATCCTGACTCGTTGCCTAAGGCCACGTGTCCGTCATCACCAAAGTTGCCTCGGCTCGGGAACTTGGGTACGATTGGGGAAGGTCACTTCGTGAGCACCCCCGCTCGCCCGATCAAAGATCGGCCTCTACTAACCATGATATCGAGTTTTGAAAATCTTATGCATTCTTATTCCGGTTATTAGCCTAGATTTACTACGTGATGCGCACAGCATACAAGTATAGACCGGGTCGCCTGAATTGGAACAAAACATTTCATGTTTGTTTTTTTGAAAGATGGTTTGCTACCCGCAGGTAGGCTTAAAATGCAGATTTTGCCACCCTCAGGTGGGCTTAGAGAAGATGGTTTTGCCACTATCTAGTGGGCTTAAAACTTACAGTCAATGCATTGTTCCAATCCAAATAACCCAACCTTCACCCACAAGCATTCATGCAGTTATATCACATAAGCAAATAGCCTCATGGTAAGCATGCTATCATGGCAGTCACTCACACACATGCAAGGATGCTAAAGCGTAAAACTCACCGAGTACTCCAAGCCAAAACAGAAACCGATTAGAAATCCATGCATGATCCTAAATATACAGAAATGCCTAATGCAACACATGCAAAAATGCAACTATAGCAGGCTCAGCTACTCTAAACATGGCGTATGGAATGCTACAGCTAACATGTATTCAACTTAGAATTGAAATACAAATGCAGTTAGTATGATGCGCCGAGCCCGGTGCATGCAAGACAGATGAATGAATGCAAACATGCTATCATACTGTATGCTAGTTGAAACATGCCCTAATCTAACCATCATAAGCTGGTAAATAAAAGGAAAGAAAGACGTGGGGTTGGAAGACATACATCACACTCACGCACACTTATTACAATTATGCCCTCGCGCAGAGGGTCCAAATAAATAGTACAGTCCCAAATAAATAATACAATCCCAATAAATAATATAGTCCAAATATGTATAAAATCATAATTAATTAACAAATTAATCTAGGAAAGCGGTAAACTAGCATACAAGCTAGGGACTGCCTCGACTCTGATCCGGATGATGACTGATGCATGCTCGGGTTGCCTTGCGCAGAAATCCACCGCGATGCCCCAATTAGCCTCTGTTTGCAATTGTTTCTTGGAAAGCGCGCCAAGCTCCGGAAGGCTGTTGATTCTTGATTTGCTGCAACAGAGAGCAGGAAAGGGGCATGGCAATGTATTTTCACATATGTAAGCATACCTCGATCCTCGTGCCACCAATCACGCATCTCGATGCATGATGGCTGACGAGTCGAATGGCACAACTCGATATGGAATGAATGCACACATAAACACAACAATACCTAGACTCCATCATGGGTAATCGGAGTGTCGGCGACTGGGGAATTGAGACACGTTTGTCACTCGGAGTACGAAACGTACCTCGTTTCCCGTGCTTGGGCTAACTCCTATCCCAAACACAATGCAATATGCATGACATGCATGAATGCAACTAAGATACAACCTAACATGCACAATGCTATGAAATGGCATACACGATGCACGAGGTAACATGGCATACACAATGCGCTAACATACAACCTAGCATACACAATGCTATGAAATGAAATGGCATACACAATGCATAATGGACTTACACCAACACAAGTGGACCTCGGCCACACTCACATAGGAGGCCATTAGATGAAAATGAGACACTCGAAATGCGTGCACACGTGCACGCAAACCGAGGACCGACCCTAAGGCACCAAATGCCACTCTAACAAGACATGGCAAGGCATGGAATATGGCATACTAGCATGCAAATTTCAGTATCAAAATGTGATGCAAAACAGTCCCGAAACATGGAAACATGGCACCCGATGCATGAAATGAATCCCGAAACATGAAATTAGGTACATAGAATGACCTATGGCTATGCAAAGCATGCATTATTTGAACATGAAGTATGAAGATAAAATCAAGACAACCCCAAAAAAAGCATATTTCCAGTTTTAAGCAAGGTCAAAAGGTGAACACAAATAGGGCTAAACCAACATGCAAAAATGGCCTCGAAAGAGAGATAAAGAAGCAAGTAGTAGTTGTTGGCCCCAAAAGGTGAAGAGCCCTTCAACAAAGTTGAAGAGGAGCTCAAAATGAAGCACTTTACAGTTTACAACAAGCCACGAAAACAAACAAAAGTATGGCTAAACTATTATGCAAGAAATGGGCCTAAAGAGGGACAAAGAAGAAAGTGATGGCTGCTGGCCTCAAACAGAGGAGGGTCCTTCAAAAATGTTTAATACGGGCCCAAAACGTGATATTTTACATTTTATGACCAAGCCCAAAACAGTGCACAAGCAAGCTTAAAATACTATACAAAATAAGGCATAAAAGAGAGCTTTAACACAAAGAGCAAAAAGGAAGCCTCAAACAGTGAAAGAACCTTGATCAAACATGAAGAGTGAGTCAAAATATGACTATTTACAGTTCAGACCAGAGCCCAAAAATACAAGCACAAGGAGCTAAAAAAGCATACAAAAATAGGGCCAAAAGAGAGATAAAGAGGCAAGTGACAGATGGAAGCCTCAAATAGTGAAGAACCCTTCAACAATGTTGAAGAAGGGCTCAAGAAAAGCCTCTTTTCAGTTTATGACCAAGCTCAAAACAGTTTAAAAATAGGTCTAAAATACTATACAAGAAAGAGACATAAATGAGAGCTAAAGAGGCAAGTGGTAGTATGAAGCCTCAAACAGGGAAGAACCCTTAATCAAACATGAAAAAGACCTCAAAACATGACTATTTTCAGTTAGGGTCGGAGCCCGAAAATGTAAGCACAAAGAGCTAAGAAAGCATGCAAAAATAGGCTCAAAAGAGGGAAAACGGGACTCACCCTTGTAGAACCAAGCTTCAACAACTTTTGGACCAGGTTTGGGAGCCCTTGACCTCTGGAAGACAGCCTCAAGTTTCTGGAATGGATGTTGGAGGTGTGATGCTATGAGTTGTAGTGTAAAATGGTGTAAGACTTGAGAGGTTTTGATGCTTGGAAGAGAGAGAGAGGGAGCTTTAATGCAAGACTCCCAACAAAACTTTTTTAACCCCCAAAATGCAGCTGGAGCTGCTGGTTTTATAGGCAAAAGAGTGGAGGAAAAGGGGGAAATTGAAATTCAAATTTCCCCCCAAAATAGGCCTAAAAGAGAGATAAAGAGGCAAGTGGTAGCTGCTGGCCTCAAACCGAAGAGAGCCCTTCAACAAAGTTGAAGAGGGGCTCAAAACAAGACATTTTACAGTTTATGACCAAGTCCGAAACAGCTCACAAGTAAGCCTAAAATACCATGCAAAAATAGGCCTAAAAGAGAGTTAAAGAGGCAAGGGATAGTAGGAGACCTAAAACAACAAAAGGTCCTTGATCAAACATGAAAAGGAGCTCAAAATATGACTATTTACAGTTTGGGTCGAAGTCCAATAATGCTTGCAAGCAAGGCTTAGATATAGAGCAAGATAGGAACAAAAAGGAGGGGAAAGAAGCTTACCCTTGAAGACTAATGAACCAGCAGCTTTTGGACCAAGAAGAGGAGCTCCTAACCTCTGGAAAACAGCCTCAAAGTGTTGTAATGGAGGATAGAGGTGTATACCAAAAACCGGAGCAAACGGAGGTGGTTAAGCGGTCCCGAACCGAGGCACACGGCCGTCGGCTCCGAAAAATCGGAAACCGGGCTCCAAACGGGAAAAATGGCCTACGACCATGAAACGTAGCCTATGGCCACTGAGAGATGATCTACGAGACCTCTCCCTCCCTTCGGGAAGAGAAAACAGAGAAAACGGAGCCTGGTTCGCAAACCGAGGCAAGACACGAAAGAGCCCGGAAGTCCGCAGGCAAGGCTCGCAGTCGAGACTCTGAAACTTCCGCACGAGCACAATATGCAATATCACCGAGCGCTCAATCGGTGACGTCTGAGTCTTAAGGTCGGTCAAAAATGGGGTGTCTACAGTTGCCCCTCTTTGACAGAACTCGAAAGTCATAAGTGACAGAAGTGAATGTCAAAGCCCAGAGACGACCCATTTTTGACAAGGCCGAAGACTTAGACAAACAAGCGAGATAAACAGAGATGTGCCTGCAGGCGCGCCCGCAGGCAGGGGAGGGGCAAAATGCAATCGGCAATGCAAGACGCCGAAGGTAACTCAATGATCATGCAAATGCAGCAAGCTGTAATGAAGCACATATTCACAATAGATACAACATTTTTAAGCAAGAATGCGAAGCAACAACTACATTTCATGCAGTTAAGAATGCGAAGAATTATTCAATTCTCGCCACGTCTCACACGGAGAAGATACAATACCTGTGCGGTTCGTCTGGTCGCACCAGCCTCAAATGAACCGTACATACAATATCGTGCCTCATGGTGCTGGAGATCTCTCGCTTCTTCTTGGTCGAACCACAGGTGTTACTTTTTTCCCTGACTATGTTGTTGCAGCTTTCCCTATTCTCCAACAGGGTGACAGACTAGGTTGATTCAGTATCCAGAATTGAGGCGCACACATATGCTATCTCAATCTATGGGGCTGCCATACAGATTTCAAGCCGAGGATATACCCCTGGGTATTTAAACCAGACTTTAGTCTCGGAAATCCCGAACCTTTGCGTTCTAGGCATGAGCCATTCGAACTCTAGTTTCCACCGTCTCAGTTGGTCTCCTAGGAACTCACCGCTAACACAGGCAGGTGGCTATACCAGACCACCAGGAAGTCGTTCGGGCACGACAAACACCAAAGGAATTGCACCTTTAGAGGATTTAAGGTCTCCTAGACCGGACAATAAAACAGATATGATGCAATGGATGTAATAGATGTGATGCGATAGATAATGGACGCGATGCAACAGAGAGTACAATAGATGCAAAATGGTGACATACGCCAACCACGCTGGACTCGTGAGTGGAGGAAGAACAAAGAAAATCAATCAGAAGCGCATTCCACGCAACCTAAGATAAATTCCAAACACGCTGAAATCGTGTGTGGAAGGGGAGGCTCCAATCACGTTGAAATCGTGAGAAGATGTAAACAAAAACAACCCGCCCAGCGCATCTACAACGCAACCTGGGATAAATTCCAACACGCTAAAATCGTGTGAGGAAAAGAACACTCTAACCACGCTGAAATCGTGAGAAGATTTCAAAACAACAGCTCAAGTGTGCGCACAACGCAACCTGAGATAAGATCCAAACATGTTGAAATCGTGTGAGGAACGGGACACTCAAACCACGCTGAAATCGTGAGAAGAGGTCAAAACAATCCGCCCAGCAGCGTCTACAACGCAACCTGGGATAAATTCCAAACACGCTGAAATCGTGTGAGGAAAAGAACACTCAAACCACGCTGAAATCGTGAGAAGAGGTCCAAAAACAACCGCTCAAGTGCGCACACAACGCAACTTAAGATAAATTCAAAACACGCTGAAATCGTGTGAGGAAAAGAACACTCTAACCATGCTGAAATCGTGAGAAGAGGTCCAAAAACAACGCTCAAGTGTGCCACAACGCAACCTGAGATAAATTCCAAACACGCTGAAATCGTGTGAGGAAAAGAACACTCTAACCACGCTGAAATCGTGAGAAGAGGTCCGAAAACAGCCGCTCAAGTGCGTGCACAACGCAACCTGAGATAAGATCCAAACACGCTGAAATCGTGTGAGGAACGGGACACTCAAACCACGTTGAAATCGTGAGGAGAGGTCCTAAAACAACCGCTCAAGTGCGCACACAACGCAACCTGAGATAAATTCCAAACACGCTGAAATCGTGTGAGGAAAAGAACACTCTAACCACGCTGAAATCGTGAGAAGAGGTCCGAAAACAGCCGCTCAAGTGCGTGCACAACGCAACCTGAGATAAATTCCAAACACGCTGAAATCGTGTGAGGAAAAGAACACTCTAACCACGCTGAAATCGTGAGGAGAGGTCCTAAAACAACCCGTCAAGTGCGCACAAACGCAACTGAGATAAATTCCAAACACGCTGAAATCGTGTGAGGAAAAGAACACTCTAACCACGCTGAAATCGTGAGAAGAGGTCCAAAAACAACCGCTCAAGTGCGCACACAACGCAACCTGAGAAAGTCCCAGAGGACAACGATCCCAAACGCTGCTCAGCGTAAAAGGATAAATGGTAGAAGATAACACAAGATGCAAATAAATGCAAGTAAGGTGTGCATGACAATACGAGTGGAAAAGTGCATAACAATGCAGGTGGAAGGGTGCATAACTTTGAAGCAGGCTTGATCTTGCGCTTGAGGTAGAGGCACACTCATACTTCAAAGCATTGACAAGGCTTGAAAAGGTACATCCGGAATACAATCACAGAGTTTTCTGAAGTTGAAGCACACTCAGATGCTTCGATTTTCGCTCTTTTCTTTTGCTTTGCAGTCTGGAACCTATATAGCTTCTGATAGGTCCTTGCTTTACTATTCTCACGTGGCCTGGGTTGAACCTTGCGGTTTTACGAAAGAACGAATCTTGTTTTGCGCAAATGTAGGAATGGCACGGCACTCTGAGCGCAAAATGATTTTATTTTTGAAATTGAGAGATGAGTTCTTGATCAGGGTATTGAGCCTACGACTGAACACAGCAAACGACTCAACAAGGAAATAAAAGGCACACAACCTAGACACATCGAGTAACACTCGAAACGACTCAAAACAAGAATCGAGATAAAACAAAAAAAGACACGACACTCAGATGTGCACAGGGAGCCTGTTTCACCGGGTAGTGTTTCCCACCCTTTCTCATTTGTGATTCTCACATCACTCTGGCACTCAATCTCTTGTTTTCTGAAAAAGCCCTTTTCTCACTTTTTCTCTCATCGCACATCTCTCTATTCTTCAATCTCTCATTTTTCAATCCATCCCCTGGGTGGTTGATGGATAAACAGGAAGTTGCAGGCTCTTGCCCCTAGCATGCTGCTAGATTCTCTTTCTTTCGTTCACAGCTAGTGAATTCCTCCCATAGAAGGGTTGCGCTACAACTGGGTATGTAGCAAATCTGCAGCTAACATCGGTTGACGATGCTCTGCTGGGGAGTTTGGATGTGATAAGATCTGTCCAGATGATGGAGTGGAATATCTTGCCCCATTCCAGTTCGTGCTTCGCACTTGTCTTGATACCTCATTGCTTGGAGGGTGAGAGAGCTTTCAACGCTTTGTTGTGCCCTTTTCTGGCGAATACGGTGCCCTTTCCGGCAAGTAGAGTACCCTTTCTAGCAAGTATTTTGACAAAGGGGAAAAGACAGAACACCTGACTCAACTGTGCCCCTAGTTCATTATTTTGACCATTTTTGTTTTCATTTTTCTACTAAAACAATTTTAACCAAAATGAGAGTTAGATTAACGCACTTGTTCAATTTTCTGATTCAAAATCATGCAAGTTAGGTTATGAGCACTGAAAATTTTCCTTTTTTTTTTTTTTTTTTTTAGTCCAAGAAAAGGGCCCAGTTTTGGAAAAAATGGAATAGTTTTTGAGAGAAAATCAGTCAACCTCAGTAAAAATTCTCAAAAACTGTTTTTGCAATCGGCCACTGCTCAACAAGCATAGAACCCACTCTCGAGATGCACAACCTCAAATCTGAAGAAAAATTGCCCCTTGCTTGAAGAGAGCTGCATGGCAACGGAAAGTTGCCCCTTGTTTGAACGACGCCGCGGCGTATTGGATGGCAACGGAAAGTTGCCCCTTGTTTGAATGGCACCGCAGCGCATTGTAGTCAGTCCTCAGAGTGACGAACACAACCAAATCCTCAGATACAGAGAAGACAAAGATGACCAGAACCATCGCATGGACACAATTAAATTGAAGTGTTTTACGGCTGGACTTCAAAATGAAGTTGCCTACTGTAGACACCCCATTTTTGACCGACCTTAAGACTCAGATGTCACCGATTGAGCGCTTGGTGATGTTGCATGTTGTGCTCGTTCTGAGGTTGCAGAGTCCTAGTTGCGAGCCTTGTCTCCGGACTTCCAGACTCTTTTGTGCTTTGCCTCGGTTTGCGAACCAAGCTCCGTTTTCTCTGTTTTCTCTTCCCGAAGGGAGGGAGAGGTCTCATAGATCATCTCTCAGTGGCCGTAGGCTATGTTTCGTGGTCGTAGGCCATTTTTCCCGTTTGGAGCCCGGTTTCTGGTTTTTCGGAGCCGACGGCCGTGTGCCTCTGTTCGGGACCGCTTAACCACCTCCGTTTGCTCCGGTTTTTGGCACATACCTTATTTCCTCCCTTTTGAGGGACACTGTGGTCCAAGAGACCGACTTCGTGATCGAACACCACTCCCGGTGCCTAACAGTCAGTTTTTGGGGCCTCGGGCTGCGCATTTTGGCCCCCAAGCCTTGCTTGCAAGCATTGTTGGGCTCCGACCCAAACTGTAAATAGTCATATTTTGAGCTCCTTTTCATGTTTGATTAAGGACCTTTTGCTGTTTGAGGTCTCCTACTATCACTTGCCTCTTTAACTCTCTTTTAGGCCTATTTTTGCATGGTATTTTATGCTTACTTGTGAGCTATTTTGGACTTGGTCATAAACTACAAAATGTCGTTTTTTGAGCCTCTCTTCAACTTTGTTGAAGGGCTCTCTTCGGTTTGAGGCCAGCAGCTACCACTTGCCTCTTTATCTCATTTTTTGGCCTTTTTGGGGGGAAATTTCAATTTCAATTTCCCCCCCCCCCTTTTCCCCCACTCTTTTGCCTATATAAACACCCCCCAGCTCTGGTTTTAGGGGTTAGAAAATTTTGATTTGGAGCTCTCACACTAAATCTCTCTCTCTCTCTCTACTCTAAGCCTTAAAAACCCCCTTGGTTCTTCACCAACCCATAGCCCCACCCTTCCATCCTCCATTCCAGCAGCTTGAGGTTGTTCTTCAGAGCCTAGGAGTGCTGCATTTTGGTCCAAAAGGCTGTCAAAGATTAGTCTTCAAGGGTAAGTCCTCTTCTCCCCTTTTTGACCATTTTCTTGGTTCATATTCTAGCTCCTTGTGCTTACTTTTTTGAGCTCCGACCCTAACTGAAAATAGCATTTTTTTGAGCTCTATTTCATGTTTGTTTAAGGGCCTCTCACTGTTTGAGGCTTCCTTGTGGCACTTTCTTCTTTACCTTTCTTTTATGCCATTTCCTTGCATAGTATTTTAGGCCTATGTATAAACTGTTTTGAGGCATGTTGTAAACTGTAAAGTGGCTTATTTTGATCCCTTATTCAACATTTTTGAAGGGTTCCTCACTGTTTGAGGCTTCCATTTGCCACTTTCCTTTGTATCCCTATTTTGGCCTTATTTTTGCATGATTTGTTAGCCCCTTGTGCTTCTGTTTTTGGGCTTGATCCGAACTGTAAATAGCATTATTTTGACCTCCTCTTCATGTTTCATTAAGGGTATTTTTCTTTTTGAGGCATCCTTTGTATACTTTGTGTTGAAGCCCTCTTTTTGGCCTTATCTTGCATAGTATTTTAGGCTTGCTTGTGCACTGTTTTGGGTTTGGTCACTAACTGTAAAATGCCATTTTTTGAGCCCCTCTTAAACTTTGTTGAAGAGCTCTCAGCCATTTGGGGACAGCAGCTGCTACTTGCTTCATTATCTCAATTTGAGGGCCATTTTTTGTATGCTAGCTTAGCCCCATTTGTGTTCACTGTTTGGCCTTGCTTAAAACTGTAAATATGCATTGTTTGGGACTGCCTTGCTTCTGTCTTCATACTTCATGTTCAAATAATGCATGCATTGCATAGCCATAGGTCATTCCATGTACCTAATTTCATGTTTCGGGATTCATTTCATGCATCGGGTGCCATTTTGCCATGCTTCGGGGCTGTTTTGCATCACTTTTTGCTACTGAAATTTGCATGCTAGTATGCCATATTCCATGCCTTGCCATGTCTTGTAGAGTGGCATTCGTGCCTTAGGTTCGGTCCCCCGTTTGCGTGCATGTGTGCACGCGTTTCGAGTGTCTCATTTCCATCCTAATGGCCTCCTATGTGAGTGTGGCTGAGGTCCACTCGTGTTGGTGTAAGTCCATTATGCATTGTGTATGCCATTTCATTTCATAGCATTGTGTATGCTAGGTTGTATGTTAGCGCATCGTGTATGCCATGTTACCTCGTGCATCGTGTATGCCATTTCATAGCATGTTGCATGTTAGGTTGTATCTTAGTTGCATTTCATGCATGTCATGCATATTGCATTGTGTTCGGGATAGGGGTTAGCCCGAGCACGGGAAACGAGATACGTTTCGTATTCCAAGTGACGGAACGTGTCTCAATTCCCCAGTCACCGACACTCTGGATTATCCATGATGGAGTTAGGTTTTAGTTGAGTTTTCATGTGCATCCATTCCATATTGAGTTGTGCAATTTGACTCCTAGGCCATCATGCATCGAGATGCGTGATTGGTGGCACGAGGATCGAGGCATGCATACATTTGTGAAAATACATTGCCATGCCCCTTTCCTGCTCTCTGTTGCAGCAAAACAAGAATCAGCAGCCTTCCGAAGCTTGGCACGCATTCCAAGAATAATCGCAAACAGAGGCTAATTGGGGCATCGCAGTGGATTCCGCGCAAAGGCAACCCGAGCATGCATCATTCACCATCTGGAGGAGAGTCAAGGCAGTCCCTAGCTTGCATGCTAGTTTATGCTTTCCTTAGTTAATTTGTTAATTAATTAGGGTTTGTATATATTTGGACTGTATTATATATTTGGACTGTACTATTCGGGACTGTATATTATTCTTTCGGACCCTCTGCGCGAGGGCATAATTGTAATAAGTGTGCGTGAGTGTGATGTATGTCTTCCAACCCCACGTCTTTTTTCCCTTTTATTTACCAGCTTATGATGGTTAGATTAGGGCATGTTTCAATTAGCATACAGTATGATAGCATGTTTGCATTCATTCATCTGTTTTGCATGCACCGGGCTCGGCGCATCATACTAACTGCATTTGTATTTCAATTCCAAGTTGAATACATGTTAGCTATAGCATTCCATATGCCATGTTTAGAATAGCCGAGCCTGCTATAGTTGCATTACTGCATGTGTTGTATTAGGCATTTCTGTATAATTAGGATCATGCATGGATTTCTAATTAGCTTCTTTTTTGGCTTGGAGTACTCGGTAAGTTTTACGCATTAGCATCCTTGCATGTGTGTGAGTGACTGCCATGATAGCATGCTTACCATGAGGCTATGTGCTTATGTGATATAACTGCCTGAATGCCTGTGGGTGAAGGTTGGGTTATTTGGATTGGAACAACGCATTGACTGTGAGTTTTAAGCCCACTAGATAGTGGCAAAACCATCTTTTCTAAGCCCACCTGAGGGTGGCAAAATCTGCATTTTAAGCCTACCTGCGGGTAGCAAACCATCTTTCAAAAAAACAAACATGAAATGTTTTGTTCCAATTCAGGCGACCCGGTCTATACTTGTATGCTGTGCGCATCACGTAGTAAATCTAGGCTAATAACCGGAATAAGAGCACACAATGTTTTCAAAACTAAATATCATGGTTAGTAGAGGCCGATTTTGTCGGGGCGAGCGGGGGTGCTCACGAAGTGACCTTCCCCAATCGTACCCAAGTTCCCGAGCCGAGGCAACTTTGGTGATGACGGACACGTGGCCTTAGGCAAACGAGTCAGGGTTTCCAAAATTTCCCAAAAATAAAATATTTAGGTGGCGACTATGTATCTGGCAAAGCAGTCCATGTTTGGCACTTCTTTCAAAAATCTGTTTTCTCAAAACGATTTGCCGGATTTGGACTCTTTGGTTCAGATTACGAACCGTGACAAATCAAGTCCGAACTGCAACGAGGTCCCCCGCGGGCTTGTTACACCTACGTATCCCAAAGATGGGAATCAAGCCTTGCATAGTTCGGGGTTAAGGTACACTCGGGGATTTAACCTCTCCTTTTTATGCTCTAACTTTTGCCAAGGCATCTGTTGCGGGTTTTCAACCTTGCGAGCTTTGTTTTTCTGATTCTCTTCTTTTTTTTCTTTCTTTTCTTTGCATTTTCTTCATTTTTTTCTTTTTTTTCTGTTCTTTTTTTTTTTCATTCTTTGCATTTTTTTTTGTTGCTCTAACTTTTGCCTGGGTCGCCCTTCCGGGTTTTCGGCCCAGCGAGCCTCTCAAGGGTAAATGTGTAGCTTTGTCCATGTCAAATGGTTTTGAGATCCTGAAGTCATTTGAATCCAAGAGAATGGCTGCTGTTTACTGATGATGCAGGAGTCCATCCAATGGGGGCTGAATTTGCCCCTGGTGTTGTGGATCGGAACTCAGTTTTTCTTCAGCAATACTTTCTTCTTCCTCCCTCTGGGATTTGGCATTCTTACCAGTCTTCATTGATTTGCAGGATGATCCATCTTCGGATCTTCGAGCACATCTAACATTTTTCTGCCCCTAGGTCGCCGGCTGCTTCGAATCTGGCCACACAGGCCTCACATTGCGGTTGACCGTTGAACACTCTGAATTAAGGTCCAAGGTTTGAAAGCAAGGGGTGAGTCTCGAGGCTGAGAGCGATCCTAGGCTGCACAATCTCAAGAGCGATTCCACACAGGTCTTCGCAGGATCGCGCAAAAACATTTTTTGAAATCTTTTAAGGAAGCGACCAGTCGCTCGCGCTAAAGACAGTGTAGAACCAATCTAGATCAAGCCAGGATCCTTCCCAGTACTCACATTAACAAGCATGATTTCATTCATTAAGGGTTTAGCACGCCTCTCTTTCTCTCAGTTGATTAAATTTTTGCAAAACCCGAGGAATTCCTTCCTCTTCGTTTTCACCGCAGTGTTCAAAAGGTTTTGAAAAACTTAGGTCAATGCAATGAGTTCGAGGCACAGAAAAGTAGGCAAAAAGTATTGTCGTTTCGTTCAAACTCTCTGGCACAAGGCAGAAGCAAGCACAAAAGCGTGAAAAACCACTGCTGTTTCATTCAGAATCTGATGGTGTAACTGGCTCCACGGCAGAAACAGACTCAAGACAAAACGAAAAGACAAACGCGAAACAAATGGTGACGCCCGAGGTAACACCCCCTGGAATCACCCGACCTTTGTAAAACAGGACTGACTCGATACAACAAGACAGACCCTACTGACTCAGTATGAAAAGACTGACTCAAAACAAAAGGACGGACTCAAAACAAAACAACAAGACTGACTCAATACCCAAGTCAGAATGTAGCAAAACTGGTATTTGCATATTGCTCAGAACAGTACATGCCATTCCCACGTCTGGAGTTAATCAAGCGCTGCCCGCAGGTGGTTCATCCCCCGATCAGATCACATTATCCCCCAAGTTCACCGATCCAGTGCCGATAGACTTTGCTGAGCTCGGCAGGAGGATGACCCCGTTGTCAAATAGATCCTGTACTTCATGGTGAAGACGGAAGCAGTCGTCGGTAGTATGGCCGGTTTGCTGATGGTACGCGCAGTACTGGGTAGCATCATGCGTAGCCGGAAGAGGGTTCGGGAGAGGCCGAGGCTCAGGGGTTTGAGATGGCCTTGTCCAACAAGGATTTGGAGAGCTTTGGACAAAGGCATATAGAGGGCATGGAAGACCCTCCGACCTCGGGGTTGGTACTTCAAGCTTGTGGATTTTTACTGGGCGCACCAGCAAAGAGATTGGCAGGTGCTGGCCTGGTTTTTGATCTCTTCTGAGTGCAGGATTATAGCTGAAAGGAACGTTTCTGATAAACGACCCTTCTCCCGGCTTGCCCCTTGATTCAAACTGCCCCCAACTTGAGTGACGAAAATGTCATCCACAGTTTTTGCAACAACTGCGAGCACTTGTTCTTTGTTCAGTCCCTCGGCTTTCAAAGCCTTAACAGCCAACAAAAGATGTTCATGGGGATCCATGTCCGCCCCTATCTTGTTCTTTCCACTCGCCTCCACTTTGCCAAGGGATTGGCATTCCTCAAATGTAGCCCGTTCCAAGACTGGGGAGCCTTTTGACATGAACTCCCTGGTATGTGATGTAGTTGATGACGGAGCCAATGTCCGGAGGCCAAATCTGTCACAGTTCTCTGAAGATCTTCGATCATTCTCTTCAGCTCAGAAGTAGTGGGCTCACGGTTTGAGATGATTATGGTCCAGGTGCATCCATCATGCATAAGTCCATGCTTTCTGGAATGAACACCTCAGGCTTGGGTAGATGGGCTGGGGTGATATATATGCTGGGGTCGTTGGTGGACGGCAGTATATGGATGAGGTTGAGATGTAGAGGTGATGGGTCAGTACTAACCTAAGGTCCTTTAGGTGGAGCTAGGGTCTCTTCGTCAATAAGATCCTGAATCTTATGACGGAGGCGGATGCAACGGTTCATGTCATGACCGTGTTGTTGATGATAGGCACAGTATTTAGCTGGGTTATATCTTGGTGGAAGAGGATTTGGAAGGGTTGGGGTTCTAGGAGTTCTAGGTGCCCTTCTTCTTGCAGCTTTTTCAAAGCTTGGGAGAGACTCATGTAAAGAGGATGGAATTTTCGGGCTTGGGGCCGAGTTGAAGTGGTTGGTTTTTGGTCATTGAGGGAAGTGGTGATAGTGTCTACTTCTGAGCATTTCGCAGCTGTGCTACCATCAGTAGTAGCATTGGAACTGCGAGCAACATTCCTCTTCAAAGGCTCATTATCTTCTGCAAAGATCCCTTGTCTGATGGCATCCTCGATTTGAACCCCCATTTCATGAAGATCTGAAAAGGTAGGGAAGGGGAGAACAATCATTTTCTGCATAAGCTTGGGCTGGAGATTGCGCACAATCATCCGAATCTGATCTTTGTCAGTGGGCCTAGTGGTCATTATTGAGGCTTTTGCTCTCCATCTCGTCACGAACTCTGAGAAACCCTCCTTTGGTTCTTGGCGGGTGACTTCGAGATCACGAGTTGTGACCTCGATCTGTGTGTTGTAGGAGTATTGAGCAATAAACGCCTCAGCCAGCTTTTCCCAGTTCTGTTTCACAGAGTTCTCCAATTTTGCATACCAGATTGCGGCTATCCCAGACAGGGTTCGGCCGAATAGTGACAATTTCTGGGCTGTGGTCAAACCCATTGGCCTCAAGATGTCAGAAAACAGTTGGAGGTGCACCATTGGGTCTTCAGAGCCATCAAATCGATCGATATGCGGCATTTTAAACCGCTCCGGCAAGGTCACCACTGAGTCGGTATAACCATCCTCTATATCAGGAATAAAGCGGGCCCTGAGACTTTTTGAACAATTTCTCAAGCTTGCTCACTTTCAATGCTGTGGGGTCCGTCTCGAACTCAAAGGGGGAGTCTGGTAAGTTGGTGGGTGCTTTAGACAGCTGGGGTAAGATTGGGGGCGGAGCCGCCCTGTCGGAATGTCCGTACCTTCCTGGACATTTGGCGTCTCCCCGGCTATTGGATCTACTGGTGGGGGGGAGCTTGATGCGAAGCAGATGCTCCGTTTTGCTGTTGCAATCTGGTGATTAGCTCTGCCTGCTGGGCCATGACCGCAGCCTGCTGTTTGGCAAATTCCGCTTGGCGGACAGCATCTTGCTGCATGAGTTTCATACTTTCTTGCATCTGGCACATCATTGCCTCCATCCCTGACGTGTTCTGCTGATCCATCTAACTGACTGGTATCTATCCCTGCAGTAGAAACTGAGACCTCAGCCTGACTGTTCACTGGTGGGGTGGATAAGGGCCACTGATCTGGTAATTGCTGAACTGGTGATTTGTGCCTGACTGGCCCTTTTACTCTGCCTCTGGCAAAGGAACACTGATTGCCCTTGAACTAAATCTCTGATCTGACAAAGTCTATCAGCACAAGTCCGATGAACCTCGGGGGATATCAGAGCCTTCTGAAGCTATGGTTCCAAGACTACCCCTAGCAAAAGTGAAAACAGACAACACCTCAGCCTGATTTCACCAAAACAGATATGAGCAAAGTTGAATGAGTGTGCTCTCTACTGAATTCTGCCCAAATCTCTGCCCTGCAAACTGATACCCTCAGGTAAACTAAATCCCAAAATACTGAACTGGTGCCCGTAGGCCTGATGCCCAAACTTGTAAACTAATACATGCATTCCTGTAGAGACGCACTCTAAAGCACATAACAAGCAAGTGAGAGTCAAAACACCCCTATGTTGGGGTAGGGTTTCCCTGTCCTATTTTGTCAGGAGCTAGGGTTTCACTACGCACGCAGCGGTTTCAAACAACCTATCGGGTAAGCAACCTGTCCTAGTTTGGAATGGTCACTATGGATCCAAATATGCACTAGGTCGAATGGTCAACAAGGGTGCCCCGGTAAAACCGGGGTTTGTGTTCCCATACTGGCAGAGCCCACAACCGGTCAGCCTTATGGTCATGCCTTGACAAGACAAGCCTCCGGCAAACCATTCAGGAATAGCAGATGGCAAACACAGTGTCCTAGGCGCACCAATGCACATGTAATGCAAAGAAACACATAAGTGTAGTCAAAATAAGATATCATGAGTTCGAGTCAAGTTCTCTAACTCCCCAGCAGAGTCGCCAGAAACTGTAACAAGCTCGCGGGGGACCTCGCTACAGTTCGGACTCGATTTAATGTCACGGTTCGTAATCTGAACCAAAGAGTCCAAATCCGGCAAATCGTTTTGAGAAAACAGATTTTTGAAAGAAGTGCCAAACATGGACTGCTTTGCCAGATACAGAGTCGCCACCTAAATATTTTATTTTGGGAAATTTAGGAAACCCTGACTCGTTGCCTAAGGCCACGTGTCCGTCATCACCAAAGTTGCCTCGGCTCGGGAACTTGGGTACGATTGGGGAAGGTCACTTCGTGAGCACCCCCGCGCCCCGATCAAAGATCGGCCTCTACTAACCATGATATCGAGTTTTGAAAACATTATGCATTCTTATTCCGGTTATTAGCCTAGATTTACTATGTGATGCGCACAACATACAAGTATAGACCGGATCGCCTGAATTGGAACAAAACATTTCATGTTTGTTTTTTTGAAAGATGGTTTGCTACCCGCAGTAGGCTTAAAATGCAGATTTTGCCACCCTCAGGTGGGCTTAGAAAATGGTTTTGCCACTATCTAGTGGGCTTAAAACTCACAGTCAATGCATTGTTCCAATCCAAATAACCAACCTTCACCCATAGGCATTCAGGCAGTTATATCACATAAGCAAATAGCCTCATGGTAAGCATGCTATCATGGCAGTCACTCACACGCATGCAAGGATGCTAAAGCATAAAACTCACCGAGTACTCCAAGCCAAAACAGAAACCGATTAGAATCCATGCATGATCCTAAATATACAGAAATGCCTAATGCAACACATGCAAAAATGCAACTATAGCAGGCTCGGCTATTCTAAACATGGCATATGGAATGCTACAGCTAACATGTATTCAACTTAGAATTGAAATACAAATGCAGTTAGTATGATGCGCCGAGCCTGGTGCATGCAAGACAGATGAATGAATGCAAACATGCTATCATACTGTATGCTAATTGAAACATGCCCTAATCTAACCATCATAAGCTGGTAAATAAAAGGGAAGAAAGACGTGGGGTTGGAAGACATACATCACATTCACGCACACTTATTACATTATGCCCTCGCGCAGAGGGTCCGAATAAATAGTAACAGTCCCAAATAAATAATACAGTCCAATAAATAATACAGTCCAAATATGTACAAAATCCTAATTAATTAACAAATTAATCTAGGAAAGCGGTAAACTAGCATGCAAGCTAGGGACTGCCTCGACTCTGATCCGAATGATGACTGATGCATGCTCGGGTTGCCTTGCCCGGAAATCCACCGCGATGCCCCAATTAGCCTCTGTTTGCAATTGTTTCTTGGAAAGCGCGCCAAGCTCCGGAAGGCTATTGATTCTTGATTTGCTGCAACAGAGAGCAGGAAAGGGGCATGGCAATGTATTTTCACATATGTATGCATACCTCGATCCTCGTGCCACCAATCACGCATCTCGATGCATGATGGCCGAGGAGTCGAATGGCACAACTCGATATGGAATGAATGCACATGTAAACACAACAATACCGAGACTCCATCATGGGTAATCCGGAGTGTCGGCGACTGGGGAATTGAGACACGTTCCATCACTCGGAGTACGAAACGTACCTCGTTTCCCGTGCTTGGGCTAACTCCTATCCCAAACACAATGCAATATGCATGACATGCATGAATGCAACTAAGATACAACCTAACATGCACAATGCTATGAAATGGCATACACGATGCACGAGGTAACATGGCATACACAATGCGCTAACATACAACCTAGCATACACAATGCATAATGGACTTACACCAACACAAGTGGATCTCGGCCACACTCACATAGGAGGCCATTAGATGAAAATGAGACACTCGAAATGCGTGCACACGTGCACGCAAACCGAGGATCGACCCTAAGGCACCAAATGCCACTCTAACAAGACATGGCAAGGCATGGAATATGGCATACTAACATGCAAATTTCAGTATCAAAATGTGATGCAAAACAGTCCCGAAACATGGAAACATGTGTAGACACCCCATTTTTGACCTCTCAAGACTTGGACGTCACCGTTGGAACCTCGTGATTATCCATGTTTGTGTTCGTTTGGAGTTCCCGGAGTTCTCGGCTCGCGCGCCTTGCCTCAGGACTTCCGAACTCGACCGTTTGGTGTTTGGTTTTGCACCAAACACTTGTGTTTTGCCTTGGGAAGCAGGGAATGCTTTGTGAGGCATTCCCACACACCACCGCAGGGCTAGAGGCCACCGGCTGTTTGGTGTTGCCACCGGCACTATATTGTGCCGGTCGCACTCTTTTGTGCCGGTCGGCACTCTTTTTGGCAAAATGACCATTTTGCCCTGCCGACCAATTTACAGCTGTTTTTGGAGATATTCAGACAGCTTTCTGGTGTTTGTTTCCCCTCCATACACGTGTATGGAGGGATGAGCCTTTAGGCTTGCTTAACTTGTAAGTTTTCATGCCTATACAAGAGAAGGCTCTTCTCTTGGCTCAAGGGTTAGCAAATTTAGAGAGTTAGAAAGAAAAAGAGAGAGAGAAGCTCTGGTTTTAGGTTAGATTTTGTGTATCTATCCTATCTCTCTCTTTCTTTCTTGTTTTGTACACTAGGGTTTGTGCCTTACTATTGCACATCAACACCTAGTGTTTCACCTTCCTCTTGAATTGAAGTGCTAAGGCTTGTTCTTGGTGTTCTTGCTGGTTTGGAGCTCAAGGAACCAACAACTTCAACCTTTGTGAAGTTGATCATCAAGGTAAGAAACTTACTTTATTTACCCCATTTTTGCACTCCACTTTTGCCTAGTTTAAAACAGTTTTTGTGCTTGGTCTATAACACAAAAGAGTTCTGATTTTTAACCCTCTTTATTGTTATTAAGAGTGTTTTGTGGTTTGGGGGAGTTTGACCCCCTTTAGGCCTTGAAAAGGGCTCATTTTTGTGCTATTTTGGAGAGATCCGGGACTTGTGTGCTTGGACCTTTCCACCACTGAAATCTTGAGGATTTCAGTGGTGGAGATGTACCTTAAAGTCCTAGAAAGGAGGGCCACCCCCTCTCCTTGATGTCCTTGAAAAGGGCAAATTTTGCTTCCTTATGGAGCTTCATGCTTGAGTGTGTGTTGAGCATGTTTGACTTGTTTTCCATGCTTATATTACCATGTTATAACATGATTTCAAGTTGGTTTAGGCCCTTGTGCATGCTTAGCATAGTTGCCTTGTAATGTCTATTTATGCCTTAACATGCTTAGGTTGTATGCCTCCATTTCTAGCATGTTTTAGGCTTGTGTTTGTGAAGAATGTTGCTCATATTACCATGTTTAGGTCTGTCCATAAGTATTTTGGTCAATCTTAGCATGTTTAATATAGCCCTTTGCATTTGGCTTGTTGGCCTTAAGAGCATGAAGGTGTAGCATGCTTTGCTTGCATTGTTTTTGATGGTCCGGAACCACCTAGCATGCTATTTCAGTCCCCTAGAAGTGCTTGTATGTTTACATTGCATGCCTCTTTTGACTTCTTAAGCTAATGTTAAATGCTCCATGTTTTGGTCATGTTGCATGCCTTTGATTTAATGACTCTTAGATGCCATCTAAGTAGCCATTTGGCTTTTTTTGACATGCTAGAAAACCATTTTAGGTTGATTAGTGCATGCCATGTATGTTGCAAAGTGTGGTTTAATACCCTATTAGCTTGCCTTAAGCCTAGGCTGTTTGCATGCTTTGTTTTTGATTTATTGCATGATATGGCATCATGTTTGAAATGAATTTCAGAGCTTTTCCATGCATGCTTTTAGCCCATGTTTGGTCTCTTTAAGTGTGCTTGAATGTTGCTTATTTATGCCTTGGGTTTGGTACCTCAACATGTGCATTTGTGTGTGTGTTTTAGTCCCCAATTCTAGCATTTTGGCCACTGATTTTGGGCCTTTTAGGTGCCTAACTCTTATTCTAGTCCATCCCCCGTTGGTTTGCATGCTTGCTTGTATGCCTTGCATAAGTGCATCACATTGTTCACTTTGCATGATAGATAACATGCTTAAGGATTGCATCACATTGCATGCATGTTAGGCCTCTTGAAGTGAAGTATGATAGAGTTTGGCACCCTTGTTTGCTTGATGCATTGCATGCATTTGAAATTAAAATTGCACTCTCGGTTCTTTGGGCCATCATGCATGGAAATGCGTGATTGGTGGTCGAGAACCGAGGCACATCCCCCTTTGAGTCAAAAATATGATAAGGATTGTGTTGGTGCATACATGCTTTGAATCACATTGCCATGCATTTTGTTGCCCTCTGCTGCTGTGAGTTGCAGGTTTTGCAGGCATTTGTGCCGACCGGCACTGTTTAGTGCCGACCGGCAGTGAATTGGCAGCCGATAACTTCATTTGTGCCGGTGGCCTCCTCCTTCAGCCGGTGTTGTACCCCAGCCGTGGTGCTCCCCAGTGCCCTGAGAGGCACTCCTGGGACTTTGGCAATTTTCAGAGGAGGATAGCAGGGAAAACAGAGGCACACTTGCATGACAGTGCGATTCTGAGCGAATCCCGGGCGCGCGACGCATTTGGGCCCTCCTCCCGAGGCATTTACTGTTTTAATTAGATTAATTATTTCTAATTAATTTAGTGAATTTGTAATAATTAATTAGCTTGCTTAGTTAATTATTTGTATTATTATTTTGGTCCCTCCGAGTGAGGGCGAATTGTAATAAGTGTGTGAGTGGGTGTATGTCTTCCAATCCCCATTCTTTCTATCCCTTTTATTTACCTGCTTACGATGGTAGATTAGGGCACGTCTATTTCAGCATACCTTATGCAATGCATGTGCATCCATGCATTGTTTGCATACATCGGGCTCGGTACATCATACAAACTGCATCGTACTTTCAATTCCAAATTGAATACGTGATAGTTGTTGCATTTCATGTGCCATGCTTAGGATAGCCGAGCCTGTCTAGATTACATTCCGTATGCGATGCATTAGCCACTTAACATGAACTAGGTCATGCATGTTTGCTAACCGGGTTATTGTTTTTGGCACGGAGTACGATGTAAGTATTTATATTAGCACTTCGCATGCGTGTGATGTTAACATGACAGTATGCTTGCCATGCGGCTAAATACTTATGTGATATTACTGTTTGAATGCCTGTGGTGGAGTTGGATTGCGTGAGTTGGAACAACTCATTGAAATCCGTATTTTAGCCTACTTTCGAGTAGCAAAAACCAACACGTTTTTCGAGACAAAACGGATATGCAGTGTTTATGTCCAAATTAGGCAATCCAGTCTATACTTGTTTGCTGTGCGCATAACATAGTAATTCTAGGATAATAATTGGGATAAGAGCACATAATGTTTTCAAAATTGGATATCACGGTTAGTAGAGGCCGGTCTTCAGACCGGGCGAAAGGGGGTGCTCATAGCTGACCTTCCCCGATCGTACCCAAGCTCCCGAGCCAAGACATTTGGTGATGACGGACACGTGGCCTTCGGCACCGAGTCAGGGTTTCCTAAATTTCCCCCATTAAAAAATATTTAGGTGGCGACTCTGTAATCTGGCAAAGCAGTCCATGTTTGGCACTACTTTTCAAAAATCTGTTTTTCTCAAAACGATTTGCCAGAGGTGGACTCTTTGGTTCAGACTACGAACCGCAGCACACAAAAAGGAGTCCGAACTGTAGAGGAAGCCCCACGCGCATCTACAGTTTCTGGCGACTCTGCTGGGGATTTTAGAGAGCTTGACTCGAACTCGTGAT
>JAPPVO010000007.1:122457413-122548514 GCA_030407325.1 Camellia japonica
CGGGAGAAGACTGCTTTCACCACTCCGTGGGGGACTTACTGTTATAGGGTGATGCCATTTGGGTTGAAGAACGCTGGAGCTACATATCAACGGGCCGCGACCACGATATTGCATGACATGATCCATAAAGAGGTTGAGGTGTACGTGGACGACATGATTGTCAAGTCCAAAGAAAGAGAGGGCCACTACACCGACTTACAAAAGTTCTTCCAAAGGATCAGAGAATTCCGGTTGCGGCTGAATCCTCAGAAGTGTACGTTCGGTGTTACAGCAGGGAAAATGCAGGGGTTCTTGATTACACAGAGAGGTATCGAGGTCGACCCTTCCAAAATCAAGGCCATCTTAGAAATGCCACCACCAAGGACTGAAAAGGAGGTGCGAGGCTTTCTGGGTAAAGTGCAATTCATAAGACAGTTTATCTCAAAATTAACCTTGACTTGTGAACCACCTTTTGGTCTCCTGAAGAAAGGAAAGAAGTTCCAATAGGACGGCCAATGCCAAGCTGCTTTCGAACAGATCAAGGAATACTTACAGAACCCACCCGTGTTGTCACCGCCTGAGCCGGGAAAACCGTTGATTTTGTACCTTTCAGTGACTTAAACTACGATGGGCTGCATGCTTACGCAGGAATCAGAGGATAAAGTGGAGAAAGCTATCTACTATCTAAGCAAGAAGATGTTGGATTACGAGACCCGCTACACTCCACTCGAGAAGGCTTGTTTGGCCTTGGTATGGGCTACCAGGAAGCTGCGGCACTACCTGTTAGCTCACTCTGTAATGTTGGTTTCAAGATTAGATCCCATCAAATATCTCTTTGAGAAACCGGCACTTACAGGTAGGCTAGCTCGTTGGTTACTTATGCTTTCCGAATTCGATCTGAAGTATGTGACTTGCAAGTCAGTAAAGGGGAGAGCGGTAGCGGAGTTCCTAGCTGATCACCCAATTGAAGGGGATGAAGCAGTCGAGTACTTATTCCTAGATGAGGCTATTTTGCATATCGACGATGAGTTTTGGACAATGTATTTTGACGGAGCGTCAAACCAGTATGGGTATGGGATAGGGTTGTTGCTGATAGCACCCGACAAGTCCCGTATCCCTCTAGCATTTAAACTCCGGTTCAAGGTCTCGAACAACGAAGCAAGTATGAAGCATGCATTGCTGGTTTAGAAGCCGCCATAGAACTAGGGGCAAAACGGTTGGACGTCATCGGGGACTCGAACCTGGTTGTATCTCAAGCTAAAGGAGACTGGAAAGTCAAAGAAGAAAAGATGAGAGTCTATCGTCAGACCTTGGACTTGTTGATTCCTCGGTTTGAGAAGCTGAACTTCGCTCATCTATTAAGAGAAAACAGCAGGTTCGCAGATGCACTAGCAACTCTATCTTCCATGATAGACATTCCTTTTGGAGTCCCAATGCGTCCGATCATCATTAACCAGAAGTTTGCGCCGGCCTAAGAATCGATTGCTTCCATAGAAGAGGTTCAAGATGAGAACCCCTGGTATTACGATGTCTGGAACTTCTTGGAGAAAGAAGCGTATCCACCAGGGGCAAATGCCAAGGATAAAAGGGCAATCAAAAGAATGGCTGCTCAGTTCATCATCTGCGGGGATAAACTGTACAAGAGAGGTCATCTGGGAATGCATAAGCTGTGTGTCGACGCCGAAGAATCAAAGAGTCTGATGGAGGCCATCCATGGAGGAGAATGTGGAGCGCACATGAACGGGGTGATGCTAGCCAGAAAGATCCTCAGACAGGGTTACTACTGGTCCACCATGGAGGAGGATTGTATCGGCTTTGTTCGGCGATGCCACAAATGTCAAATCCATGCAAACCGCATGAATATCCCGCCGTCGAAGCTGTACAATATGACTTCGCCATGGCCATTTTCAGTTTGGGAAATCGATGTGATCGGGGCTGTCACTCCAAAAGGGTCTAATGGGCATGAGTTCATTCTGGTCGCAATAGACTATTTCACAAAGTGGGTTGAGGCCCAATCTTATGTGGTGTTGAAGGCTTCACATGTTGCGAAGTTCATCAGAAACAACATCATCTGTCGCGGGGTCCCGAACGAGATCATCTCAGATAATGGTTCCCACTTCAAGAAGGAAGTGATTGACTTGTTGGAGAAATACAACGTGGCTTTCCACAAGTCATCCACGTATCGGCCGCAGACCAATGGAGCAGTTGAGGCCGCCAACAAGAACATCAAACACATTTTGCAGAAGATGGTGGAAACCTACCGGGACTGGCCAGATAAGTTGCCATTTGCTCTGTGGGGCTACCGGACGTCAATTAGAACTTCTACTGGGGCGACTCCGTATTCATTAGTTTATGGGATGGAGGCCGTTCTACCTATTGAAATTGAGGTTCCGTCATTGAGAGTACTGGCTGAGTGTCAGATAGCCGAAGCAGATTGGCAGCAGAGTAGATTTGAACAACTCATGCTCTTTAATGAAAGATGACTAAAAGCACTGTACCATGTTCAGGGTTATCAATGACGAATTGCCAGGGCTTTTAATAAGAAGGTTAAGTCCAGGAATTTGAAAGCAGGAGATTTGGTGCTCAAAGACAACCGAGCCCCCATCCATGACCCTAGCGGAAAGTTTAGACCCAATTGGACCGGTCCCTACATCATCAAGTCTATCTGGTCAGGTGGAGCTGTCGTTCTGATGGACCTAGATGGCCTAGAGTTCTCACAGCAGAATAACAAGTTGAAGAAATATTACCCCTGAAAGGCTCGCTAGGCCGAAAACCCGAAAGGGTGACCTAGGCAAAAGTTAGAGCATGAAAAATTTGAAATTACAAAAACTAAGCTCGCAAGGTTGAAAACCTGCAAAGGGCGGCCTTGGCAAAAGTTAGAGCGTAAAAGGTGAGGGTTAATACACGAGTGAACCTGAGCCGAACTACGTAAGGCTTGATTCCCATCCTTGGGATACGTAGGCAACTTCATCCTGAAGTCCAGCCATAAACTTTTCCCCGATCAACTTTGTCCATTTGATCTTCTCAGTCATCTTTGTCTATTCAGCATTCAAGAGCTTCGGTTGTGATCTCCAGTGCAGTGCTATTCAGACTAGGGGCAGCTTTCCAATTGCTGGAATCCGGGGTTGTGCATCTCAGTGACAGATCTCAGGCGTGTCCAGTTCTGATCCATATCGAAAATGGTTTTGAAAAGTTTTAATAAAAGTTGATGTTGCTCAAATTAATCTTTTTATGACTTATACCATTTTTGGACCAAAGCGGAGAATTTTCAGTACCCATAACCTTCAATTATATTGATTTCAGTATAGAGTTCTCCTGCTCTTGCATACAAATTGAAGTTGCTTTTTTATTACATTCTTAAAGGAAAACTTGAAAGTACTGATTCAAGCAATAAATTCGAGGCATAGATAAGTCAGGTGTTCCGGCGCCCCCTCCCGGAGCTGGTCGAGGCTTCTGATGCCAAGCTGGGCCCAATCTGCGCCTCTTCATTGAGCCAATCTATGCACTCGTCAGACAAAGTGCAACTGAAAGTGAGAGCGGGGGCCAGAAGCTCTCTCGTCCTCCATGTCGTGGCATACCGAGCAAGCTGCGCGCCTCGGACCGGAAATGCAGCTGAGTATTCTATCCCCTTTGCCGGGCAAATCTGATCATGGCCAAACTGGCGCTGGAACCGGAAAGGAAAGTAGAACACGCAGTGTGTCAGGCCAATCAACTGAACCCCAGGCTGCTGGGACATGCCGTAGCTCATCGCCGGTAGATTGAGCCAAGGACACCGCCAAGCAATGCGATCTGCGGGCAAATTACACATCCAGTCAAACCACCATCCTTCATCAAGGGCATCGACTAGGCGACGTCGGAAGAAGTAACCGCGAGCTGAGTATGCTAGGCAAGAGTCCACAGCCTGCAATTTGTCCATCAACCACACCTGGGGAGGGATGAAAAATGAGAGATTAAAGAATAGAGAGATGTACGATGAGAGAAAAGTGAGAAAAGGGCTTTGTGAGAAAAACCGAGCTTGAGGGCCGAGTGATGTGAGCAATATATATGTGAGATAGGGTAGGAAACATTACCTGCAACAGTAGTGGACTCCCCGCAAATCTAGTCGTCTCTCGGCGATGAAAAGCATCCAAGCCCATCAATGTCTCGGCCAATGACATGGCAATGCAGCTTTTGCCCTCCCTTAAGCCTTGGGGAACCTCGATCAACCGGACACTAGATCCTCCGGAGCCTAAGGCAAACAAGAAATGAGATAGCATGCACAAACAAAGGGCATGTCGCTGAAAGACTTGCCAATGATGGTCACCGCGGTCATCGGCATCGGAAAACTGACAAATCAAACTCGGAATATCCAGCATTCCGTCACAAATCAAAGATCGAGCGTCGTGTATAGTGAGCCCACACATTCGTCCTAAGGCTTGGGCGTGGCCAAAGCGAAGCTGGGGCAAGATTTCCTCGTTGCGCTCGGACTCCATCAAAGCCTGGAAATCTTCAAAAGTAGGACACACCTCTTGCCCGCCAAAGCTAAAGACGTGTGTTACCGGATTCCAAAACCTTGCTGCGGCGTAGAGGAACGGAAGATGTAGCAGAGTGTGACTCAGCGTGAATAGTGCATTTACGCCAAAGCCCCGGAAGTTCAACTCTTCCGAACCGTCTAAAGTAGCAATCCAAGCTGTGAGACTTTGGATGAGAAATGCCTCCATTTTGATGCAAAACTGAGATAAAATGAGAGAACCACGAAGCTGTAACTTTTATGGTGGATAAGGCACTGTTTGGAGAACATGTGTCAAAAATCTGGAGGTCGCCGGGCCAAGTGGTCGGCCGACCACTTTTTCTGGTCGGCCAACCAGTCTTTCTGGTCAGCCGACCACCCCATTGGTCTCCAAGGCAGAAAGCTGGTCGGCCAGCCTTCTCTGGTGGTCGGCCATGGAGGAAAGTTGGCCATGGAGGAAAGTTGGTCTTTGGTCTTTGGTCTTTGGTCTTTGGTCGGCCATGAAGGGAGCTTCTAGCATTTCCATGTGTTGGGAGGGTCGAAGGTCCGAGTCTACCTTCGATTCGGGTGCGTTCCGTCGCCCGGTTTGTCCGAAGTGCATTTGCTTATCGAGTTGTTGTTTAAGTTTTGTTTATCGAGTTGTTAAGTTTACTTATCAAGTCGTCAAGTTTTGTACATCGAGTTGTTACTCTCTGTTCATCAACATTGTCGTGTTTTGCTTATCGAGTTGTAAACTTGCGAGGTTTTTGTTGTTTCTTAGCGAGTTAAGTTGTTTAGTTTGTTGCGTCGGTTCACTACCTGACTTGGTGATATACAATGCTCAATTTTCATTCAATCTCATTTTTGTGCAAAATGATGTGATGCGATGATAAGAATACCAAATACAACACTTTTTGAACAAAAAGCTATTTCATTCCATCATAGCTTCTTTTTTTACAACATCTTACAACAGGGTACAAGTTTTAAAGAAAATAAAACTGCCTAAAAGCTGATGTGCTACAACTACTAGTAAAAAAGGAAAATAAAGCAGGAACATCTGCATCAGTGCTCTCAAGCGCAAGAATAGGAGGCCCTCTTCGTCCTCTTTGGCTGAGAAGTCCCTGCACCATTTCCACCTACACCACCATCCGAATCAGAGCTGCTGTCCTCGGAACCCTCCCCAGCATCACCTCCACTCTCAGAACCGGAGCCAGAGTCCTCCTCTCTGCCTGCAGATGTCTTCGACTGAGGATGCATGGACTCCTCCTCCTCGCTGGACTCCTCATCATCTCTGATAGGCGCTCTACGTCTGCCACGGCTGCGAGTCAAATCCCCTCTCCCAACTCCTCGAGAAGACAATTTGAATACATTAGCCAATATGTATACCAGATGCAAAGACAAGAAAGCTACAGAGAGTGGGTGTATGCAGATATGGTATATGAATGTGGTGTGTGTCAGATGTGCTCTACACATACAGTCAACCAATGCAGTGAAATAGTCAAATTCAGCATGGCATCAGAAGTATGATAAATGCAAGGAAATTCAAAAATACCGAGACACCGGCGATGAATAGCTGTGTCTCCCTCCGCAGAACCATGCCCTCGAGCGACGCCATCACTCCAAGCATCCTATCCATGTACACGCTGGGAGGCTGCAGATGCAAGTGCAAGTTATCAGTGAATGAATGAATGTCCAAATATCTGAGTGATAAATCAAAACTATAAAGCATACCGGTGGCGAGTCAGGGTCTCTGACGTATCGGTGATCAGCCAATGGAGGCTCCAATGGGATCGGGTAAGATGTCCCGTATCGCCATCCTGTCAACTCGGTCGGAAGATCTGGCCACCCAGCGTGCTGATAAGTCGGAGGAATCGGGGGAATCTGTCTAGCCCCACTCCTCGATGTGCCGGCCCTGCTAGTCGAAGGAGCATCTGCAGCCCGGGCTCGAGCTGACAATGATGCACCAGTAGCCCTCCTCGCATGAGTATGGATACCTGTCAGTGGGGGCATCAGGTACGTATGGCGGTAACTCGTATACTCCACCTCCTCCGTGTGCAGAATCGCATCAGTACCCAACATAGCGACGTCGACCTCCTCGGGAGTGAGTCCCTCAGTGGACCGCATGTCCTCTGGAGGTGCTGAGGGGATTCTCTAATCAGGGATGCCCATCGTTTGATGCATGAAGCGATCCCCCAGAAACCAGGCCCTGCCAATTGGCCCTTCAAATAAAGTCCTGTATAGAGAAGAGGCCCACCCCCCAGGGAATCGGAAATGGATATCTCCTTCCAAGGGTGCCCAGGGCTGCCAAGTGATCTGGGAACAACCAGTGCATGAGCTGATTAGATATAGTAAATATGCAAGATGAATCAAAGCTGAAAACATGAAGAACTGAGAGTTCCGAATTACCTCGGTCGCCCGCACCGTATCAAAGAACTGCCGCAGGTAGGGCAGAGCCTCCCGAGCCCTCGGCCGGTACCGGCCCTCAAATACGTGAGAGTAAGGAATCACAAGAGGCACCTCCACCTCGAGCTCCGGGGCTAGCGTCGGAAAGTATGCGTAAACCCATAACTGTGGAAAACAGGGCAATAGCCGTCAGAATACAGAATGTTGAGTGCAGAATGAAGAATACAGAATGTAAAGTATGCCGTGTGCAGTGTACAACTAATGAAAAAACAAGAATGTAAATCAAGAGGGCAGAAAGTACCTCCTAGGCTCTCCAGTAGCCGCCAACTATGTTCCCCCGTCCGCGGGAGGTCGCACTCATGTAACAGTAAAGGGTAGCGAGGCCGGCGCCACCCCAGTCATACTAGCTAACCTGTGATAGGTCCACTAAAGCACTGAGCAGATACAGTCCAATTGTGTTCCCCCTGTCGAAGACAAAGTGGTCCCAAGGAGGAACATCAAAAACCCTCGAGCGTACTGCTCTATCTCCTCGAGAGTCTCGGGCATAGTCCCCCTATACTGCACGGGAAACCAGGTGTACCTGACTCTACCCGAAGATCAGTCAATCGGCGGGCAGGCTCCCAGCAGATGAATCCAAGCCGCCTCCCACTCGCCCATGTCTGCGTCGTAGGGGATCGGTCGGCCGGCCACATCAAGGCCAGTCAGCATGGCAAAGTCAAACGGGGTCATCGTCATATCCCCGGTAGCTGAAAAGTGGAACGAATTGGTGGTGTCCCACCATCTCTCCACGAGTGCCCCCCATCAAGGTCCTGCTCGCCGGGTAACGTGATAGCCCCGCGCAGAAGGGTCCAAACCCTGCCTCGTCAACCATATGACGAACGGTATCTGGGAGCTCTGCATACCACTCCCTCGCGATGATCGAGCCATAACCTCACGTAGAACGAGAAGATGCCTGCATTTAGAATTAACAGATTTATTCAGTTTTCAGAATGAGATGAATGAGCTGTGTGCAAATGAAGTGAATGGACTGTATGTTCAACATGAGCTGCGGGCAAATGAAGTAAACGGCCTGTGTGTTCAATATGAGCTACGTGTTCAGAAGTGAAAAGTTTGAGCTGTGTGTTCAGATTACAAGAGTTTGGGCTGCGTGTTCAACTTCCAAAAACTGTGGGCTGTGTGTTCACCATCAAAAGTTTGAGCTGCGTGTTCAGATTTCAAAAATGTGGGTTGCGTATTCATAACCAAAAGCATGAGCTGTGGGTTCAGAAATTCAAGTGCTTGAGCTGTGTGTTCAAAAATGCAAACAGAATGCTGTGTTATAGACTGAGTGTTCAAAACAAGCTGTGTGCCAACTCAACAGAATTCTGTGTTGTGAGTTGTGCGCTAAAACGAGCAAAGTCTGGTTATACATGAGCTGTGTGCCAGGTGGACCGGATCGTGTGTGAATGTGTTCAGAATGAGCAGATGAACATATATAGCGAAAACATGAAATGCGCAAGAAATACAGAATACATTGCAAAGAATGTAAAAATGAAGTACATACCTCTCGTGCCTGGTGAGAAAGGTGAGACTCTGGCTCCCGTAGCAGTAGATCCGCAGGAGCCCGTCGATCAAAATCAGTAAAATGGTAGAAAGTGGCAGGAGGTAGGACGTGCTCCTGAGGATGATACCTCTCAGGGTCGAAAGGCCGAACTCTCGGAGGCAGTGACATGATGTCCGGCTCACCCCCGGCATGTGGAGGACCTCCACCATGATGAAAATGATTTGCCATCTGAAGAAATTTGCAAAAATGAGCAAAAATGAGCGAAATGAGCCAAAATTGGAAAAAGTCAACAAAAGTCAACTCTCGGGAAATGAAAAAGTCAACAAAAGTCAACTCCCGAGAAAATGTTCCAAATTTCGAGACAAACTTACCTCGAGCGGTGAAAATAGAGAAAGAAGCTCCGAAATCAAATTTTAACCGGTTCAAAGTGAAGAGAACTGAAAGTTTTCGCAAAACAACTTTGCGTAGGGCGTTGGAAAATGCGTATAAAGTGCAGATCTGAGGGAGAAAATGGTCTAGGAAGGAAGAGGGACTGATTTCGGACTTTGAGTTGTGAGCAACAGTGTTTGGGATGTGTGTACTTAAAGATCCAAGCATGAAAAGACAAAACTGCCCCGGATTTAGCAAAGTGGTCGGCCGACCAGGTTTTCTGGCAGGCCGACCACCCTCTGGGCAAAATCTGGTCGGTGGCATTGTTAGGTGGTCGGTGGCCATCCTGGGTGGTCTCCCAGGTCCCTTTGTTCTCCCTGTGAATTTTGGTGATGGTCGGAGTCCCCGGCTCTTGAGAAAGTACAAGAAAAGTGCACTTTTCGGCGCGAAATGCCTCCGTCGGAACTTCAAATTCAAGTCTTCGACGTATGGCTCGTCGTTACTCACCAAGAGCGAGGTGTATCCTTTTTGAGTACGTTGCGACCCCTCCGAGAGGTAAATCGGAGGTCGCGTTTGAGTTGCTCTCTTCGAAGCTTGCACTTCGTTACTCGGCGTTTTGTTTCAAGCATGCTATTAAAGTTATACCTCTCCTGCATTGTTATGCAATTTCTTTGCTTGCGTTGTCGCGCACGCCATTTCTACTTCACACATTGCATGCGTTGTCACGTATGCTTTACTTACATGTGTTCAATTCCTGCTGCATACATTGCATGCATTGTCGCATATGCTTTACTTACATGTGTCCAATTTCTACTTTACACATTGCATGCGTTGTCGCGTATGCTTTACTTACATGTGTTCAATTTCTACTTCACACATTGCATGCGTTGTCGCGTATGCTTTACTTACATGTGTTCAATTTCTGCTTCACACATTGCATGCGTTGTCGCGTATGCTTTACTTACATGTGTTCAATTTCTACTTTACACATTGCATGCGTTGTCGCGTATGCTTTACTAACATGTGTTCAATTTCTACTTTACACATTGCATGCGTTGTCGCGTATGCTTTACTTACATGTGTTCAATTTCTACTTTACACATTGCATGCGTTGTCGCGTATGCTTTACTTACATGCGTTCAATTTCTACTTTACACATTGCATGCGTTGTCGCGTATGCTTTACTTACATGTGTTCGATTTCTACTTCACACATTGCATGCGTTGTTGCATATGCTTCAGTTACATGTGTTCAATTTCTGTTGCACGCATTGCACGCGTTGTCGCGTATGCTTTACTTGCATATGTCTACATCTTGCTTCACACATTGTATGCGTTGTCGCGTGTACTTCACTTACATGTGTTTATGCCTCAATTGCTTTGTTATGCACTCCTCACCTGCGTTGTCGCGTACATTTTACTTGTATTGTCATGCTTGTTTCAATCGCATTGTTATGCACACTCTACCTGCGTTGTCACGCACCCTTCTTGCATTATTATGCACATCTCGCTCGCATTGTTATGCGTCATATTTATGTCGCATTGTCATGCATCCCTTCACCTGCGTTGTCACGCACTTCTCACTTGCATTGCTATGCATGTTTCTAACAATATTGTACCTGTTAAGTTTTCTTTCTTTTTCAAGCACGATATTGTATGTACGATTCATTTGAAGCTGGCACGACCAGACGGATCAGATGGTAGTGTTCTCCGCGTGAGACGTAACGAGAATTGAATAATTCTCTTACATCCTCTCTGCATTGAAATGTAGTTTAATTTGCATTTTCGCTTAAACTGTTGCATTTACTGTGTATATTTGCTTCATTACAGCGTGCTTTGCATGATCATGAGTTATGCTCGGCTTTGTGCATATCGTTTTGCATTTTGCCCCTGCCTGCGGGCACATCTCTTTGTTTATCTCGCCTGTTTGTCAAAGTCTTCGGCCTTGTCAAAAATGAGTCGTCTCTGGGCTTTGACATTCACTCCCGTCATTGTTATGACTTTCGAGTTCTGTCAAAGAGGGGAAACTATAGACACCCCATTTTTGACCGACCTTAAGACTCAAACGTCATCGATTGAGCCCTCGGTGATTGCGCATGTTGTGCTCGTTCTGAGGTTTCGGAGTTTCGGCTGAGAGCCTTACCCCTGGACCTCGGGACCCTTTTGTGCTTTGCCTCGGTTTGCAAACCAGGTCTTGTTTTCTCTTCCAGAAGAGAGGGAGTGGTCTCGTAGACCATCTCTCAGTGGCCCTAAGCTACTTTTCGTGGTCGCAGGCCACTGTTCCCATTTGGAGACCAGTTTCCGATTTTCGGGGCCGTCGGTCGTGCGCCTTCGCTCGGGACCGCTTAACTTTCTCCGTTTGCTCCGATTTTTGGCACACACTTGTTTCCTCTGTCTAGAGGGACACTGTGGCCCGGGAGACCACCTTCGTGGTCGCACACCACTTTCGGTGCTTAACAGCCTGTTTTCGAGGCACCGGCTGCACGTTTTGACCCCCGAACCCTCGTTTTGCATCCGTCTTGGTTCATTTTTGGCATGGACCTTGTTTTCATTGTTTGGGAGGTGGTACAAGGGTGGGAGACCACCTTTTCTCCCGCCAGCCGGTTTTCTTGTCAAGAAGCTAGTCTCCTTGGTTTTTGAACCACATTTGCTGGTCTCCCACCACACCACTAGCTTGCATCAGTTGGGAGACCACCAAATGGGGCTGCCGACCACCTGAACCTTTTGAACTGGTCGGCCGACCAGGGAAAGTGGCCGGCCGACCACCTGAACTGGTCGGCCTGCCTCCCTCAGTCTTGTCTCTGTGAGTTGTTGCCAGCTGTGCCAGCTGGAAGGCACAGACTGGATCCTCTATACACGTGTATGGAGGATCTTGAGCCTTGTTTAGCTTCTCCAAGAAGCGTAAACCCTCTTGTTTTTCTATAAGAGAGGGCCTCCCTCTCCTTTAGAGAGGTTCAGATTTCCTCTAAGGCAAATATACATCTCTCTCTCTATATCTCTACATTTGGCTTAGAAAGTGCATAGTTCTTGACCCTTTTACACTACACCTCATAGCCACACACCTCTAACATTGATCTAAGGTTCTTGGAGGGGATTTTCAGAGGTTGAAGGTTTGGTTTTTGGTCCCAAAGTGTGTTGGTTTTTGCTGAGCTTCAAAGGTAATCACTTTTCCCTCTTTTGAGCTTCATTTTGATCCATCTCTTAGCCTTATTTTCATGTATATTTGAGCTTTGTTGTCAACTGAAAAAAGTCTTGTTTTGAGGTCCTTTTGATGTTTGTTTAAGGTCATTTTGTTGTTGGGGGTCATCTACCCCCTTACATGCTTTATTTTGCCTTGTTTTGAGCCATGCCATAAAGCCTTTGATTTAATCTTTGCTTGGCCTCCCTACCACTGAAATCCAATGGATTTTCAGTGTTGAGCATGTGGTTTTGAGGGCCAAAATCAGAGAGGGGTGACCCTCTCTCTTGTTGTCTTGTTTACTAGCATATTGGGCCTTTCAAAGGAGCCTTCATTTGCACACCTCCAAGCCTTGTTTCAGGCCCTTTTCAGTGAGTTGTAGGGCCTACCTAGGCTCTTTCCAGAGTTGGTTTTGCCACCTTGGGTGTGTCTCTTGCATGTGTAGAATAACCCGTCTTATAGCCTATCAAAGGAGCATGTCATTCTTGCAAGCATTGATCATGTTTTAGTGGGTTTTGGGGCTTTATTTGGCATGTCATGTCTCTGACTTTTGCTGGTTTAGTGACCTCTTGAATGCTTTATATGCTTGTAGTGTAATCCATGTTCACTAGCTTCCATTGCATGTTGTTTTGGCCATTGTTTCTAGCATATTTTGGCCATGTTCTAAACTGATTTTATCTATGATTTGGGCTGCCTTAGCTCTGTTTTGAGGTCCCATGGTCGAATGATGCTTGCCATGCATGCTTGTAGTGTAATACCCTTGCCTAGCTTTGAGCTTTGAAGCCTCTTGCATGCTTAGCTTGAGTTGTTTTCACGTTTTGGCATCATTGAACATGTTATTTCAGAGCTTATACTTGTGCCATATTCCCATGTTTTCCACTCTTTAAATGTGTTTGGGAGTTGTGCTTGTATGCCTCGTTTGTGAGCCATTGCATGACCTTCATTTAAATGCATTCCGAGCCACCATCCCAATACATTTTGCCACTGTTTTGGGTCTGCATAGGAACTGTTTTGGGTTGGTTTGGTCATTTGGGCATCGCTTTGCATACCTCTAGTGTAATGCACTTCACTAGTTTCGGTAATTGTGCCATCCAACATGCATCGGGTGAGTTGTTTGCATGATTCGGGACCATCTTATATGTCATTTCAGAGCTAGAACATGCGTCATTGTATGCCATATTTCATCTTTATCATGCTTTGGTAAAGTTGCACTTTGTTCCTTAGGTTTGGTCCCTTGCATTTGTGCATGTTTGCATGTAACTTGTTGCCTCATTTTCATCATATTGGCCACTGATTTGGATGCGGCTGAGGTCCATCCATCTTGGTTTAAGTCCATCTTGCATTGTTTATGCCATATAGTCCATGTTATCGCATGTTTGATCATTGCATTGCGCATGCCTCGTTCATAACATTGCGTATATTAGTGCATTGTGTATGCATGCCATATAATCCATGTGCATTGAGTATGCCATTGATTAGTTCATAGCATTGTGTATGCCATTTGCATGCTTGCATGTCATTCCGTGCATCTTCGCATCACTTAGTTGCATTGTATTTATGTCACGCCCCAAACCCGCCCCTAGAAGTTTGGGCATGACCACTTCAGAAACGGACACTTAACCTGTTTTATATCTATATATATGGGGCCTGAACGGAAGCACTAAATATCAAAATTTGACACTGGAAACAAACTCCATCGAGCTACTACTATCATGCCAGGATCACAAACTTTTAACAAACAAATAAAATCTGAAACATACACCTGAACATCGGTTATATACATACATATATACAGACCCAGCCCTATCATAGGGCATATACAAAAAAACATGAAAGCTATATACATCACTCTTAGATAGACATTCAAAAAGCAAGCCAACATCTTATCAGCTTAACAAAATCAATGGCTGTGTATAGTGCCTGGACACACGAAGGTTGACAAAAGAAAGCGGCGTCACGGCTAGGACTGATCACCTGATTGGTGTCCTACAGAAACAAACATAACAGAGAGTGAGCCGAGCTCAGTGAATAGTAATACATAAATAAAACAATGCTTAACTTGAAACATAACACATAGCAATGCATATAAAGATGTAGAATTCACATAGTTAGTATGATTCTGTGCTAAGTACATAACGGCCTTAGGTTCAATCTTGCAACATAAACATGGTGGCTATAAGCCCTTGAAACATGGTGGCACGAGGCCCTTGAAACATGGTGGCTATAAGCCCTTGAAACATGTGACATAATGCCCTTGTAACATATGGCACTAAGGCCCTTGAAACATGTGGCATAAAGCCCTTGTAACATATTTAAACTTGTAACATATACTTGAAACATACCTGAACATACTTGAACTTGTAACATACTGGAAACATGCCTGAAACATACTTGAACATCATTCATTAATTCAAACGGAACATATCATAACTAGAGCATTTCTTGTTGTATCATGTCATTATCGTACGCTTAACAATGAGAGACTACTTCACATTCTCATGAGGGTCACACAATGATGCTAAACTTTGCACTTATATCATAGATTCTGAATAACTTCCAATTTATAAGCAACATAGCAAAATAACTTCAATTCATATGGATACACATAGCTACTCTTATATTTACTCAGAATCCATCCTTCAAGAATGAACATAAATTCTTTTGGGTAAATGACTTACTTTACGTGCTCCATTAATCAATAGCATACACCTTTGTTTAATCATTCTTATATGTTAACATAGTTACCTTGCCTTGTAATTAACAGAGTCCTAATGGTAACCGTTACATCATTCCCATGAGTTGACATAATTAACGTAAAGTTAACAGGACATTCCTGATAATTAGTAACGAAAAGTACGCACATTGTCATTAGATTACAGATGACTTTATTGGTTTCACAATTTCACAGTTCGGCCCTTGGCCTGAGGCGTTCACACATTCAAAATAGCCTTTGGGTTTCATAGATTCACAACTTATCACATCGGCCTTCGGCCCTTTGGATTCACAAGTTCACAAGTTTGGCCCTTGGCCTCATAACTTCATATTTCACAAGTTCTTTTGATGTTTTCATAATTTTATAATGTTTCTCACATAACATACATAACTTCACAAACTCTTTTGAAGTTTCCATAATGTCACAGTGTTTCTCACATAGCATACATAACATATATGTCAACATAATTCTTACGACGAAGATTTAACATCAATAACGATAAACGGTTAAAGGTACATCAAAGTACTACTACTCACAGCGTTTAGGTGCTTGATCTGCCCCTGTAGCTGACCCTACACAATTCACATAATTCAAACATAATTCATCATAGTACAACACCAATCAATTCACTATGAGTCAACACAACATAACCCAACAAAGTCAATATCACTTAGTTCATCAACACCATTTGTAATTTAACATAATTCAAAATAAATCCTTGAATTCCATTTCAACATTCCAAAATCGAGTTCATATCATCCATATCATTAATAGATTGTTTCCCCAATTTTCCCTTCACATTACAGCATGAATTACAATGTTTATAACATAGTTCATTCGCAAATTTTAAACATAATTTTCAAACATTTTCAAATTTCAATTAAACTTCAACACATATAATTCCATACCTCAATTTCATTACTCTACTTTCAATTTGGGCCAATTCATTGGTTATCATCATTAATCAACCTAGGGTTTCAAGAAAATATTGAAATTGCAAGAAAAATTCCAACTTATTAACCCATTACTTTTTATTCTAATTTTCCAAATGATTATACATCTAGGAGTCACAATCCATCATTTTAACCCACCAATTTAACTTCCAACATCTCCAACTCTAAACCCCCAATTCTCAAGTTGGACATAATATGCTCAAAACTATAGATTTTGTTTGTATATACACAAAATTCCACAAATCCATCCATGAATGCAAATATTAAAAGGGAATAAGGACCCCTACCTCAAGAATCAAGCAAAGGAGCAAAGATTGAGAAGAATCCTCCAAAAATTCGAATTTCAATCGGTTGGAAATGTTGACCCTTTCTTGTTCTCCATCCTTGATGCAAGATCCATGGTGGATTTGTTGATAAAAGTGGAGGAAATCAAGGTTTTGGGAGCTAGGGTTTCGGACATGGAAGAGGGGAGAGGAAGAGAGGAAAAGAAAATGTAAGAAATGGGCCAAAAATCTCGTTTTTGAGCTGCTGTCCCGCACAGCCTGCACGTGCGGCGCTATTCCCCGCACGTGCGGCTCTGCTTCCAACACAGATGTGAAAACTTCAAAGGGGTATAACTCTCTCATCGGGACTCCGTTCTAGGTCGTTCTTGTGTCCAAATTGAAGCCCCGGAAATAAGCTTTCCAATGGTTCTAACCTCACATTCAAATTCAAAGTGTAGAAAAAGAAAAGGGCAAATGAGTCACGGCTGATCGTAGAATAACTATCCGGATTATATTCTTTGGTCCAATCTTACTTTACCATCATACCACCACCTCAATCAATACCCCAAAATAAGATAAAAACATTCTCAATTCCAATAGATATAGTTGAACTAAAACACATTAACCCTTAATTAAATAAGGATGACTTTTGGGGTCATTACAATTTAGGTCGCATGCTAGAGTTGCATTTGTCCATTCATTGTTTGTTGCATTGTGTTTGGAGTAGGGTTTAGTCCAAACACGGGAAACGAGGGACCTTTCGTACTCAAAGTGACGAAACGTGCCTCGATTTGTGGTCACCGACACTCTTGACTATCCATGATAGAGTTGTTGGGCTTTAGGTGTTTACATGTGCATTCATTTCACATTGAGTCGTGCAATTCGACTCCTCGGCCATCATGCATCGGGATACATGATAGATGGCACGAGGATCGAGGACTACACTCCCTAGAGTTTATGCAATGACGGGGAGAGTGGTCGGGCACACATATGTTGAAAATACTTTGCCTTCTCTCTCTCTTGCCTTTGTTGCAGAAAATGCAGAAACTGAGAGAAGAAACTGGCCGGTCGACCAGGTTTTCTGGCAAGCCGACCACCTTTTCTGGTTTTCACCACCAGGGGTGGTTGGTAGGTGGTCTCCAATGCCTATAGCTGGTCGGTAGCGTTCCCCTAGATTTCCGAGGTGGAGTTTCATCTCCTTGGAGCTTTGTGCAAGTTTCTGAGTTCAATTGCAAACAAAGGCAAGCCCGGGCATCGCAATGGATTTCCTGACAAGGCGACTCGAGCATGCATGCATCCTTTATCATTCGGAACAGAGCTGAGGCAGTCTATTTCATGTAGCTTGCATGCTAATTTATTTGCTTCCTTAGTTTAATTTGTTAATTAGCTAGTTGTTGTGTAATAATTAGTTAATTCGATTCTGTATTATTTATTCGGACCCTCCGAGAGAGGGCAATGTTGTAATAAGTGTGCATGTGTGGTGATGCATGTCTTCCAACCCCACGTCTTTCTCCCTTTTATTTACCAATTATGATGGTTAGTTTTAGGGCATGTTTCAATTAGCATCTATATGTTCGCATGTTTGCATTCATTCATCTGTATTGCATGCACCGGGCTCGGCGCATCATACTAACTGCATTGTATTTCAATTCCAAGTTGAATACATGTTATCTGTAGCATCTCATATGCCATCTTAGAATAGCCGAGCCTATGTAGTTGCATTTTGCATGTGTTGCATTAGCCCATCTTAACATGAACTAGGATTCATGCATGATTTCTAACTTTCTTTTTTGGCTTGGAGTACTCGGTAAGTGTTTATGCTTTAGCATCCTTGCATGTGTGTGAGTGACTGCCATGATAGCATGCTTACCATGAGGCTATGTGCTTATGTGATATACCTGCCTGAATGCCTGTGGGTGAAGGTTGGATTATTTGAATTGGAACAATTCATCGATTGGAGTTTTAAGCCCACTTGAGAGTGGCAAATCACCATGTTTTCTAAGCCCACTTGAGGGTGGCAAAATCCTTCATTTTAGCCTACTTGCGAGTAGCAAACGTTTTCAAACAACATGAGATGTTTTGTTCCAACTTAGGCGAATCCAGTCTATACTTGTATGCTGGGTGCATCACATAGTAATTCTAGGCTAATAAACCGAATAAGAGCACATGTGTTTTCAAAAACAAGATATCATGCTTAGTAGTGGCCGATCTTGATCGGGCGAGCGGGGGTGCTCATGAAATGACCTTCCCCAATCGTACCCAAGTTCCCGAGCCGAGGCAACTTTGGTGATGACGGACACGTGGCCTTAGGCACGAGTCAGGGTTTCCTAAATTCCCCCAAAATAAAATATTTAGGTGGCGACTCTGTATCTGGCAAAGCAGTCCATGTTTGGCACTTCTTTCTAAAATCAGTTTTTCAAAAACGATTTGCCGGATTTGGACTCTTTGGTGATTTATCGGTCTCGCATTGCACTTTGCGAGGTTAGATTCAGAACCGTGACATTTGAGTCCGAACTGTAGTGAGCCCAATGAACAAAACGGAATTTCTCCCGGGACGTTCGGGGACGTCTACAGTTTCTGGCGACTCTGCTGGGAGTTTAGAGAACTTTGACTCGAACTCATGATATCTTGTTTTGACTACACTTATGTGTTTCTTTGCATTGCATTTGCATTGGTGCGCCTAGGACACACCGTGTTTGCCATCTGCTATTCCTGAACGGTTTGCCGGAGGCTCGCTTTGAGAAAGCGTGCCATAAGGCTGACCGTTACGGGCTCTGCCACGATGGGAACACAAACCCGGTTTACCGGGCACCCTTTTTGACCATTCGACCTAGTGCATATTCGAATCCGTAGTGACCATTCCAAACTAGGACAGGTTGCTCACCGATTGTAGGTTGTTTGAAACCGCTGCGTGCGTAGTGAAACCCTAGCTCCTGACAAAATAGGACAGGGAAACCCTACCCCCCCATAGGGGTGTTTTGGCTCTCACTTGTTTGCTATGTGCTTTTAGAGTGGCCTCTACAGGAATGCATGTATCAGTTGCAAGTTTGGGCATCAGGCCTGGGCACCAGTGTTTTGAGGAATCAGTATATCTGCGGGTATCAGATTCAGATTTGGGGGCAAGAATTTGGGAAACAATGATCAGTATTTGAGAACAGTGTATTCAGCTTATATCAACTGTGTGTTGTCATACCCAACTGTGTGTTGTGTTTATTTAACCCGTTATGCTGTCCGTTTTTCTGGTTGTTTATTTCCTTATTATGCTTTATTTATCTTTTTGCTAGGTAGTTTAGCACAATTGCTTGACCAAGCAGATATTCCCAAGCACTCTGGACTAGAGGTCGCGACTCCATCGATCTGAGGATCTGGTAGACGGACAACCAGTGTTCCACTCATTACCCCCGGTTACTAGATGGAGGGCAGTTAGGCAGAGGATATCAGTTCAGCAGTCAGTTCAGAGGGCTTTGTCTACCCCACCTGAGTATAGTAGGGATCAGAGTTCTGTTTCTCCCGCAGAGAGGGAACATATACCGTGTAGTTCAGCTAGATCAGGGCAGTATGGCAGGAATCGAAGAAATGATGCGTCAGCTCCAGGAGAGCATGAGAACCATGCAGGAGGACGCTGCTCGTCAAGCAGAATTGCCAAACAGCAGGCCGTCGTCATGGCCCAACAGGCAGAGCTAATTACCCGGCTACAGCAGCAAGCCGAGCATCAGCTTCACACCAAGCTCTCTCCCCACCAAGAGTTCCAATACCCGGGGAGACGGCGAATGTCCAGAATGTCCAGGAGGATACAGACATCCCAACAGGGCCGACTCCGCCCCCGATTCTACCTCAACTATCCAAGGCACCACTCCTATCAATCAACCGGATTCTCCCTTCGAATTCGAGGTGGACCCCACGGCATTAAAAGTGAGCAAGCTTGAAAAGCTGTTCAAGAAATCTCAGGGTGTGAAGTCCATCCGGACATCGAGGATGGGTATACCGACGCAGCCGTGACGCTGCCGCAGACAGATTTAAGATGCCACATATTGACCGCTTTGATGGGTCCGGGGATCCCATGGTGCACCTACGGCTGTTTTCAGACATATTAAGGCCGATGGGCCGCACCAGACTACAGAAGCTTTCTTTATTCAGCCAGACCCTGTCTGGTGTGGCGGCCATCTGGTACGCGAAATTGGAAGACGATGTTAAGAGGAATTGGGATGAGATGGCCGAGGCTTTTGTCGCTCAGTATTCCTATAATACACAGATCGAGATCACAACCCGTGATCTCGAGACGACTAGGCAGGAGCCTAAGGAGAGTTTTTCTGACTTCGTAACCCGGTGGAGGGCCAAGGCCTCAATGATGACCACTAGGCCCACTGACAAAGATCAGATTCGGATGATTGTGCGCAATCTCCAGCCTAAGCTTATGCAGAAAATGATTGTCCTCCCCTTCCCCACCTTTTCAGATTTACATGAGATGGGGGTACAAATTGAGGATGCTATGAAACAGGGTCTGATTGACCAAGACAGAGAGCAACCCAGGAGAACCGACAATTGCAACACCAATATAGGCACAAGCAATGCCGCAACTCCCAGAGCTTCAGAAGTAAGCATGGTCACCACCACTCCCCCAAGAACCCTTGCAGCTACGCCATTCACCGGTGCGTCGGTAGTAGTTCGCAAACAACCAGATACCAACCAAAAGCCAAAGAACTTTCACTCCACTATACATGCCCTTGTCCAAGGCTTAGGAGTTTTGATCAGGAAAGGGCATTTGAAGCCCTAGAGCCGCGGCCATTACCAGAAAAACTTCCCTCCTCCCATAATCCAGCCAAATACTGCGCCTTTCACCAACAACACGGTCATGACACCGACCAATGCTTTCGATTACGTCATGAGATTCAAGATCTCGTTGATAAGGGGTGATTGTGCCTCCAGAGAAACCCAATGTCACAACCAACCCTCTCCCACCACACAACCAAGCTCCACCTCCCAAACGCATCAACTTTATCCAGACCGGGGTCATGTCATACGACCCCAGCATATATATCACCCCATCTCACCTACCAAGCCGGAGGTGTTCCTTCCTGACAGCACTGACTTGTGCATGTTGGACATCTCCCGAACCCAACCCGAACCAATGGTGGTGGCTGTGAAGACAGAATAGGGATGATTTTGGAGGAAAGTGGTACAATGGATTCAGGGACTGAGGAATTGGGGAGCTTTGCTGAGGAGGTGTACAATCCGAGTGGCTACATTGCGTCAGCGGGTCAGATTAGGCCAAATGTGGAATTGCGGTGGGGGCAGAAATTTGTGTACTACGGAAGGATGGACTTGATTAGAGGATAGATGACTTAGCAGTTCTGGAAGGGGACATTGCTGACCTTCAGATTTTCAACGAACAAGATCCGGGGGACATGACAGTCAACTGGTTCGATTTTGAGAAGTCAGCAGAGGTCACAGGGTGGCTTGACGACCAACCAGATATTGTTGAAGAATCTCAGCTGGAAAAGGGCCCGTCAGGGGCAAGGACATCAATTGTGGCCGGAAGGCCGGGGATCAGAATGCATCGCCGGAGAGCGCCGGTGCCAAGAATTTCGCTCAGGATTTGGCATTTTGAATACAGGAGAATGTTGAACAACAACTGCATTGACGCAGTTGGAACAGGAAGGAATCGAAGACTCTGAGAGAGCCAGAAAAGCCAAGGCCCCTGGGGACTGAAAGTGCTGTGTGCACAAGAACAGAGGGTGCTGCGAGCACATGGACAGAAGGTACCGTGAGTACAAGGACAGTGGTAACGGAGCCGGACAGGTGTCTGTCGGCTGCCGATGGAATGTGGTGGGAGGACGATGATCTATGTCTTGCCCACACGGATGAGGACTGGGGAAGCAATCAACCGGATGATACCTGGTACATTGGTGAAGTTGACCATATGACTAGGAGTGGGCGGTATTTCAAGCCCCCACACCTAGATCAGCAGAGGCGTTCGGGAAGGACAAGGAGGTGGAGAACAGAAAGAGAAGCAACTTGAAGAAGAGGCTGTACTGAAGTAGTTGAAAAAGATACAAGCAGACATCTCCATCTGGGGACTGCTTATGGCTTCACGTGTTCATAGACAGCTGTCTATCGGCAATGGACAAGGCCAAACTCTCGATAGACACCACGCCTGAACAGCTGGTGGGATTGGTTTTTCCGGGAGGAGGTTCCCCGACGTTGACCTTTTCTGACAAAGAACTGCCGCCTGAGGGCGCAAATCATAACAAACCGCTCTATATCTCTGTGGAATGTAGAAGCAAATGGATACCGGTGGTTCTTGTCGAGACAGGATCCGCTATTAACGTGTGCCCGTCAAGAACAACATATGCAATCGGGTTAAAGCCCGCGGACTTTGTGCCAACAGCCCAGGTGATAAGGCCGTATGATAACATAAGCAGAGAGGTGATGGGGACTGTGAAAATTCAGACCCAGGTTGGTCCGGGACAACACGAGATCGACTTTCATGTCCTGGACGTTCCCACAACCTTCAATTTACTCCTGGGGCGGCCGTGGCTGCACCAGGTAAAAGCAGTCTCTTCCACCTTGCACCAGATTTTGAAATACCCCACGGGAAGGGGGGGTATTGTTTTCGGGAATTCGTCAATCCATCCGCCGCCAGAAGTGTCTACACCAGTTTTGGAAATCGAGCACGGCACGGAGGATGTGTTCTTATCGGGTTTACCTTGGCTGAGGCGGGTCGTACAGAACATCTTGGCTGTTGATGAGGGGTTGTATGTTAGCGCACAATCAGTGTACCTCATGAACAAGCTCCAACACATCCCCGGGATGGGATTGGGGAAGAGTGGCCGGAAAGGCATTGCAGTATCGGCCGAAGTGCCGCACAACCCGCATACCTTTGGCTTGGGTTATCTGCCCACCAAAGAGGATTGGGTGAGGAAAGGTAAGGAGATGGCTGGGAGAGCCAGAGCAAAGCAGGCGGGGAAGCCTTTTGAGTTGATGCATCGACCCATCTAGGGTACCCTAAATGGATGCTTCGTCCGAGAGGGGGGGACTTTCCATTTTGTGGCTTCCCAGAGCCATGGCTGAATGCCGAGAGGAGGCGCCTGCCGGGTTTGAGATCTTCTTTGACCTGCAGTTATCCGGGGATGATGTTGCCGAAGAGCAGACAGACCCATCAGCTGAGGTTGAGCAGAATGAGAAAGTGGATTCTGAGAGCACCGAAATTGAAAGGGGGGCTAGCGCTGGCTTGTCTACTTTCAGATCCTCCGATCGTACAGAAGTGCTTGGGGATAACTTCTCGGTGTCTATGATTGGGAATGAAACGGCTGCGAGCCCACCGTCAAGCATTTTGGATGCATCCATCGCACGCTCTCTCATTTGGCAGTACGAGGAGGGATTTTTGTCAAGCAGCACCGGGTCAGGTAGTGAGCCGGAATCTGATTCCACCGAGTCTGTAGAGTCGGAATCAGGTTCCAGCTCGTCTGAGTCTGAGTCCGGTAATCCTGGGGGTGATAACCCGGATACCACAGTCCTGTCTAGGTCGTCTTTTTCTTTCTCTTTTGAGTCTGTTGTAACAGAGGAATCGGACGATTTGGATGTGCTTAATGAGAATGGAATGGCTGTGGTTTCTGAGTACTTTTCTGTGCCTTTGATTTATTGTATTAATCAGGACTTTCAAAATTTTGATGAAAACGACGAGGAAGAAATTCCTCCGGTTTTACAACGTTAATTGATCAAGAGCAGGAGAGAGATTTGTTAAACCCTTGGTTGATGAAATCACTACAGTTAATGTGGGTACTGAGGAGGACCCGCGGCTGGTCCAGATCGGGTCCACGTTGTCTTCGGAGGAGGAGCGCGAGCGCTTAGTCGCTTTATTAAAAGATTTCAAAGATGTTTTTGCGTGGTCCTACGAAGACATGCCTGGAATCGATCCTGAGATTGTACAGCACCGGATCCCTCTTGACCCGAGGCCCGACCCGTTAAACAGAAACTCAGAAGGATCCGCCGGACTGGGCTCTCAAAATTAAAGAAGAGGTCACCAAGCAAATTGACGCAGGGTTCCTGCTGGTATCTGAGTACCCAACTTGGTTGGCCAACATCTTCCGGTGCCGAAGAAGGATGGCAGGATCCGGGTATGCGTGGATTTTAGGGATTTGAATGGAGCCAGTCCGAAGGACGACTTTCCTTTGCCACATATCGACGAGTTAGTAGACTTCATAGCGGGGCATGCATTGCTTTCGTTCATGGATGGATTCTCAGGCTACAATCAGATAGTGATGGCACCTGAAGATCGGGAGAAGACTGCTTTCACCACTCTGTGGGGGACTTACTGCTATAGGGTGATGCCATTTGGGTTGAAGAATGCTGGAGCTACATATCAACGGGCCGCGACCACGATATTACATGACATGATCCACAAAGAGGTTGAGGTGTATGTGGATGACATGATTGTCAAGTCTAAAGAAAGAGAGGGCCACTACACCGCCTTACAAAAGTTTTTTCAAAGGATCAGAGAATTCCGGATGCGGCTGAATCCTCAGAAGTGTACGTTCAGTGTTACAGCAGGGAAAATGTTGGGGTTCTTGATTACACAGAGAGGTATCGAGGTCGACCTTTCCAAAATCAAGGCCATCTTAGAAATGCCACCACCAAGGACTGAAAAGGAGGTGCGAGGCTTTCTGGGTAAAGTGCAATTCATAAGACGGTTTATCTCAAAATTAACCTTGACTTGTGAACCACTTTTTGGTCTCTGAAGAAGGAAAGAAAGAAGTTCCAATGGGACGGCCGATGCCAAGCTGCTTTTGAACAGATCAAGGAATACTTACAGAACCCACCCGTGTTGTCACTGCCTGAGCCGGGGAAACCGTTGATTTTGTACCTTTCAGTGACTGAAACTACGATGGGCTGCATGCTTGCGCAGGAATCAGAGGATAAAGTGGAGAAAGCTATCTACTATCTGAGCAAGAAGATGTTGGATTACGAGACCCGCTACACTCCACTCGAGAAGGCTTGTTTGGCCTTGGTATGGGCTACCAGGAAGCTGCGGCACTACCTGTTAGCTCACTCTGTAATGTTGGTTTCAAGATTAGATCCCATCAAATATCTCTTCGAGAAACCGGCACTTACGGGTAGGCTAGCTCGTTGGTTGCTTCTGCTTTCCGAATTCGATCTGAAGTATGTGACTCGCAAGTCAGTCAGTAAAGGGGAGAGCGGTAGCGGAGTTCCTAGCCGATCACCCAGTTGAAGGGGATGAAGCAATCGAGTACTTATTCCCAGATGAGGCTATTTTGCATATCGACGATGAGTTTTGGACGATGTATTTTGACGGAGTGTCAAACCAGTATGGGTATGGGATAGGGGTGTTGCTGATAGCACCCGACAAGTCCCGTATCCCTCTAGCATTTAAACTCCTGTTCAAAGTCTCGAACAACGAAGCAGAGTATGAAGCATGCATTGCTGGTTTAGAAGCCGCCCTAGAACTAGGGGCAAAACGGTTGGACGTCATCGGGGACTCGAACCTGGTTGTATCTCAAGCTAAAGGAGACTGGAAAGTCAAAGAAGAAAAGATGAGAATCTATCGTCAGACCTTGGACTTGTTGATTCCTCGGTTTGAGAAGCTGAACTTCGCTCATCTGTTAAGAGAGAACAACAGGTTCGCAGATGCACTAGCAACTCTATCTTCCATGATAGACATTCCTTTTGGAGTCCGGATGCGTCCGATCATCGTTGACCAGAAGTTTGCGTCGGCCTACGAGTCGATTGCTACCATAGAAGAGGTTCAAGATGAGAACCCCTGGTATTACGATGTCTGGAACTTCTTAGAGAAAGAAGCGTATCCACCAGGGGCAAATGCCAAAGATAAAAGGGCAATCAGAAGAATGGCCGCTCATTTCATCATCTGCGGGGGTAAACTATACAAGAGAGGTCATCTGGGAATGCATAAACTGTGTGTCGACACCGAAGAATCAAAGAGCCTGATGGAGGCCATCCATAGGGGAGAGTGTGGAGCGCACATGAACGGGGTGATGCTAGCCAAAAAGATCCTCAGACAGAGTTACTACTGGTCCACCATGGAGGAGGATTGTATCGGCTTTGTTCGGCGATGCCACAAATGTCAGATCCATGCAAACCGCATGAACATCCCGCCGTCGAAGCTGTACAATATGACTTCGCCATGGCCATTTTCAGTTTGGGGAATTGATGTGATCGGGGCTGTCACTCCGAAGGGGTCTAATGGGCATGAGTTCATTCTGGTCGCGATAGACTATTTCACAAAGTGGGTTGAGGCCCAATCTTATGCGGTGTTGAAGGCTTCACATGTTGCGAAGTTCATCAGAAACAACATCATCTGTCGCTACGGGGTCCCGAACGAGATCATTTCAGATAACGGTTCCCACTTCAAGAAGGAAGTGATTGACTTGTTGGAAAAATACAACGTGGCTTTTCATAAGTCATCCACATATCGGCCGCAGACCAATGGAGCAGTTGAGGCCGCCAACAAGAACATCAAACACATTTTGCAGAAGATGGTGGAAACCTACCGGGACTGGCCAGATAAGTTGCCATTTGCTCTGTGGGGCTACCGGACTTCAATTAGAACTTCTACTGGGGCGACTCCGTATTCATTAGTTTATGGGATGGAGGCCGTTCTACCTATCGAAATTGAGGTTCCGTCATGAGAGTGCTGGCTGAGTGTCAGATAGCCGAAGCAGATTGGCAGCAGAGCAGATTTGAAGAACTCATGCTCTTTGATGAAAGAAGACTGAAAGCACTGTACCATGTTCAAGGTTATCAGCGCAGAATTGCCAGGGCTTTCAACAAGAAGGTTAAGTCCCGGAATTTGAAAGAAGGAGATTTGGTGCTCAAAGACAACCGAGCCCCATCCATGACCCTAGGGGCAAGTTCAGACCCAATTGGACTGGTCCTTACATCATCAAGTCTATCTGGTCAGGTGGAGCTGTCGTTCTGATGGACCTAGATGGCCTAGAGTTCTCACAGCCGATCAACATGGACAAGTTGAAGAAATATTACCCCTGAGAGGCTCGCTAGGCCGAAAACCCGAAAGGGCGACCTAGGCAAAAGTTAGAGCATGAAAAATTTGAAATTACAAAAAACTGAGCTCGCAAGGTTGAAAAACGCAAAGGGCGGCCTTGGCAAAAGTTTAGAGCGTAAAAGGTGAGGGTTAATACACGAGTGAACCTGAGCCGAACTACGTAAGGCTTGATTCCCATCTTTGGGATACGTAGGCAACTTCATCCTGAAGTCCAGCCATAAACTTTTCCCCGATCAACTTTGTCCATTTGATCATCTCGGTCATCTTTGTCTATTCAGCATTCAAGAGCTTCGGTTGTGATCTCCGGTGCAGTGCTATTCAGACTAGGGGCAACTTTCCAGTTGCTGGGATCCGGGGTTGTGCATCTCAGTGACAGATCTCAGGCGTGTCCAGTTCTGATCCATATCGAAAATGGTTTTGAAAAGTTTTAATAAAAGTTGATTTTGCTCAAATTAATCTTTTTACGACTTAGACCATTTTTGGACCAAACGGAAAATTTTCAGTACCCACAACCTTCAATTATATTGATTTCAGTACAGAGTTCTCCTGCTCTTGCATACAAATTGAAGTTGCTTTTTATTACATTCATAAAGAAAAACTTGAAAGTACTGATTAAAGCAATAAATTCGGGGCATAGATAAGTCAGGTGTTCCTGCGCCCCCTCCCAGAGCTGGTCGAAGCTTCTGATGCCAAGCTGGGCCCAATCTGTGCCTCTTCATTGAGCCAATCTATGCACTCATCAGACAAAGTGCAACTGAAAGTGGGAGCGGGGGCCAGGAGCTCTCTAGTCCTCCATGCTGTGGCATACCGAGCAAGCTGCGCGCCTCGGACCGGAAATGCAGCTGGGTATTCTATCCCCTCTGCCGGGCAAATCTGATCATGGCCAAACTGGCGCTGGAACCGGAAAGGAAAGTAGAACACGCAGTGTGTCAGGCCAATCAACTGAATCCCAGGCTGCCGGGACATGCTATAGCTCATTGCCGGTAGATTGAGCCAAGGACAGCGCCAAGCAATGCGGTCTGCGGACAAATTGCACATCCAGTCAAACCACCATCCCTCATCAAGGGCATCGACTAGGCGACGTCGGAAGAAGTAGCCGCGAGCTGAGTATGCTGGGCAAGAGTCCACAACCTGCAACTTGTCCATCAACCACACCTGGGGAGGGATAAAAAATGAGAGATTAAAGAATAGAGAGATGTACGATGAGAGAAAAGTGAGAAAAGGGCTTTGTGAGAAAAACCGAGCTTGAGGGCCGAGTGATGTGAGCAATATATATGTGAGATAGGGTGGGAAACATTACCTGCAGCAGTAGTGGACTCCCCGCGAATCTGGTCGTCTCCCGGCGTTGGAAAGCATCCAAGCCCATCAATGTCTCGGCCAATGTCATGGCAATGCAGCTCTTTGCCCTCTTTCAAGCCTTGGGCAACCTCGATCAGACGAACACTAGACCCACTGAAGCCTGGGGCAAGCAAAAAGTGAGATAGCATGCACAAACAAAGGGCATGTTGCCGAAAACCTTGCCAGTAATGGTCGCCGCGGTCACCAGCATCGAAAAAGCGATGAATCAGGCTGAGGATGTCCAATTCCCCATCGCGGATCAGAGATCAAGCGTCGTGCATAGTGAGCCCACACATTCGTCCTAAGGCTTGGGCATGGCCAAAGCGAAGCTGGGGTAAGATTTCCTCGTTGCGCACGAACTCCATCAAAGCCTGGAAATCTTCAAAAGTAGGACACACCTCTTGCCCACCAAAGCTAAAGATGTGTGTTACCGGATTCCAAAACCTTGCTGTGGCGTGGAGGAACGGAAGATGTAGCGGAGTGTGACTTAGCGTGAATAGTGCATTTATGCCAAAGCCCCAGAAGTTTAACTTTTCTGAGTCGTCTAAGGTAGAAATCCAAGCTGTGAGATTTTGGATGAGAAATGCCTCCATTTTGATGCAAAACTGAGATGGAATGAAAGAACCACGAAGCTGGAACTTTTATAGAGGATAAGGCACTGTTTGGAGGACATGTGTCAAAAATCTGGAGGTCGCCGGGCCAAGTGGTCGGCCGACCACTTTTCTGGTCGGCAGCCAGTTTTTCTAGTCGGCCGACCACCCTATTGGTCTCCATGGCAGAAAGCTGGTCGGCCAGCCTTCTCTGGTGGTCGGCCATGAAGGAAAGTTGGTCTTTGGCCTTTTCCTAGTCCCTAGAAGGGACCTCCTAGCATTTCCATGTGTTGGGAGTGTTGAAGGTCCGAGTTTACCTCTGTTTCGGATGCATTCCGTCGCCCGGTTCGTCCGAAATGCATTTGCTTATCGAGTTGTTGTCTTTACTTATCGAGTTGTTGTTAAGTTTTGTTTATCGAGTTGTTAAGTTTGCTTATCAAGTCGTCGAGTTTTGTACATCGAGTTGTTACTCTCTGTTTATCAACATTGTCGTGTTTTGCTTATCGAGTTGTAAACTTGCTGAGGTTTTGTTGTTTCTTAGTGAGTTAAGTTGTTTAGTTTGTTGCATCGGTTCACTACCTGACTTGGTGATATACAATGCTCAATTTTCATTCAATCTCATTTTTGTGCCAAATGATGCGATGCGATGCTAAGAATACAAAATACAACACTTTTTGAACAAAAAGCTATTTCATTCCATCATAGCTTCTTTTTACAACATCTTATAACAGAGTACAAGTTTTAAAGAAAAATAAAACTGCCTAAGCTAATGTGCTACAACTATTAGTAATAAAAGAAAATAAAGCAGGAACATCTGCATCAGTGCTCTCAAGCGCCAAGAATAGGAGGCCCTCTTCGTCCTCTTTGGCTAAGCAACCTCGCACCATCACCATCTGAATCAGAGCTGCCGTCCTCAGAATCCTCTCGGCATCACCTCCACTCTCAGAGCCGGAACCAGAGTCCTCCTCTCTGCCTGCAGATGTCTCTGACTGAGGATGTGCAGACTCCTCCTCCTCGCTGGACTCCTCATCATCTCTGATAAGCACTTTATGCCTGCCTCGGCTACGAGTCGAATCCCCTCTCCCAGCTCCTCGAGAAGGCCCAAGTGACCCAGCCGGTAGCGGTGGCATCTAAAAAAATGAGGGCAATTTGAATACATTAGCCAATATGAATATTAGATGCAAAGACAAGAAAGCTACATAGAGTGGGCTCATACAGATACAGTGTATGAATGTGGCGTGTGTCAGATGTGCTCTACACATGCAGTCAACCAATGCAGTGAAATAGTCAAATTCAGCATGGCATCAGAAGTATGATAAATGCAAGGAAATTGAAAAATATCGAGACGTCAGCGATGAATAGCTGTGTCTCCCTCTGCAGAACCATGCCTTCGAGCGAGGCCATCACTCCGAGCATCCTATCCATGTACTCGTTGGGAGGCTGCAGATGCAAGTGCAAGTTATCAGTGAATGAATGAATGTCCAAATATCTGAGTGATAAATCAAAACTATAAAGCATACCGGTGGCGAGTCAGGGTCTCTGACGTATCGGTGATCAGGCAATGGAGGCTCCAATGGGATCGGGTAAGATGTCCCGTATCGCCATCCTGTCAACTCGGTCGGAAGATCTGGCCACCCAGCGTGCTGATAAGTCGGAGGAATCGGGGGAATCTGTCTAGCCCCACTCCTCGATGTGCCGGCCCTGCTAGTCGAAGGAGCATCTGCAGCCCGGGCTCGAGCTGACGATGATGCACCAGCAGCCCTCCTCGCAGGAGTACGGATACCTGTCAGTGGGGGCATCAGGTACGTATGGCGGTAAGTCGCATACTCCCCCTCCTCCGTGCAGAATCGCATCAGTACCCAACATAGCGACGTCGACCTCCTCGGGAGTGAGTCCCTCAGTGGACCGCATGTCCTCTGGAGGTGCTGAGGGGATCATCTGATCAGGGACCCCCATTGTCTGACGCATGAAGCGATCCCCTAAAAACCAGGCCCTGCCAACCGGCCCCTCAAATAAAGTCCTGTATAGAGAAGAGGCCCACCCCCCAGGGAATTGGAAACGGATATCTCCTCCCAAGGGTGCCCAGGGCTGCCAAATGATCTGCGGATAACCAGTGCGTGAGCTGATTAGATATCATAAATATGCAAGATAAATCAAAGCTGAAAACATGAAGAACTGAGCGTTCTGGATTACCTCGGTCGCCCGCACCGTATCAAAGAACTGCCGCAGGTAGGGCAGAGTCTCCCGAGCCCTCGGCCGGTACCGGCCCTCAAATACGTGAGAGTAAGGAATCACAAGAGGCACCTCCACCTCGAGCTCAGGGGCTAGCGTTGGAAAGTATGCGTAAACCCATAGCTGTGGAAAACAGGGCAATAGCCATCAGAATACAGAATACTGAATGCAGAATGTAGAATACCGAATGTAAGTTGTGCCGTGTGCAGTGTACAACTAATGAAAAACAAGAATGTAAATCAAGAGGGCAGAAAGTACCTCCCAGGCTCTCCAGTAGCCACCAACTATGTTCCCCCGCCCGCGGGAGGTCGCACTCATGTAACAGTAAAGGGTAGCGAGGCCGGCGCCACCCCAGTCATACTGGCTGACCTGTGATAGGTCCACTAAAGCACTGAGCAAATACAGTCCAACTGTGTTTCCCCTGTCGGAGAACAAAGTGGTCTCAAGGAGGAACATCAAAAACCCTGGAGCATACTGCTCTATCTCCTCGAGAGTCTCGGGCATAGTCCCCCTGTACTGCACGGGAAACCAGGTGTACCTAACTCTACTCGAAGATCTGTCAGTCGGCGGGCGGGCTCCCAGCAGATGAATCCAAGCCGCCTCCCACTTGCCCATGTCTACGTCGTAGGGGATCGATTGGCCGGCCACATCAACGCCAGTCAGCATGGCAAAGTCAAACGAGGTCATCGTCATATCCCCGGTAGCCGAAAAGTGGAACGAGTTGGTGGTGTCCCACCATCTCTCCACAAGTGCCCCCATCAAGGTCTTGCTCACCGGGTAACGTGATAGCCCCGCGCAGAAGGGTCCAAACCCTGTTTGGTCAGCCATATGACGAACGGTCTCTGGAAGCTCCGCATACCACTCCCTAGCGATAATCGAGCCATAGCCTCGTGCAAAACGAGAAAATACTTGCATTCAGAATTAACAGATGTATTCAGTTTGCAAATGATATGTATGAGCTGCGGGCAAATGAAGTAAACGGCCTGTGTGTTCAGTGTGGGCTGCGTGTTCACGACAAAAAGTTTGAGCGGTGTGTTCAGATTTCAAAAATGTGGGTTGCGTGTTCACGACAAAAGTTTGAGTTGCGTGTTCAGATTTCAAAAGTGTGGGTTGCGTGTTCACGACCAAAAGCATGAGCCGCGTGTTCAGGAATTTAAGTGCTTGAGCTGTGTGTTCAAAAATGCAAACAGAATGCTGTGTTAAAGACCGAGTGTTCAGAATAAGCTGTGTGCCAACTCAACAGAATTCTGTGTTGTGAGCTGTGTGCTAAAACGAACGAAGTCTAGTTATACATGAGCTGTGCGCCAGGTGGACCGGATGGTGTGTGAATGTGTTCAGAATAAGCAGACGAACATATATAGCGAAAACAGGAAATGCGCAAGAAATGCAGAATACATTGCAGAGAATGTAAAAATGAAGTACATACCTCTCGTGCCTGGTGAGAGAGGTGAGACTCAGGATCCCGTAGCAGTAGATCCGCGGGTGCTCGTCGATCAAAATCAGTAAAATGGTAGAAAGTGGCGGGAGGTAGGACGTGCTCCTGAGGGCGATACCTCTCGAGATCGAAAGGCCGAACTCTCGGAGGCAAGGACATGATGTCTGGCTCATCCCCGGCACCTGGAGGACCTCCACCATGATGAAAATGACCCGCCATTTGAAGAAATCTGCAAAAATGACCAAATGAGCCAAATTTGGAAAAAGTCAACAAAAGTCAACTCTCGGGAAAGGAAAAAGTCAACAAAAGTCAACTCCCGAGAAAATGTTCCAAATTTCGAGACAAACTTACCTCAAGCGGTGAAAATGGAGAAAGAAGCTCCGAAATCAAATTTTAACCGGTTCAAAGTGAAGAAAACTGAAAGTTTTTGTGAAACAACTTTGCGTAGGGCGTTGGAAAACGCATATAAAGTGCAGATCTGAGGGAGAAAATGGTCTAGGAAGGAAGAGGGACTGATTTCAGACTTGGAGTTGTGAGCAACAGTGTTTGGGATGTGTGTACTTAAAGATCCAAGCATGAAAAGACAAAACTGCTCCGGATTTAGCAAAGTGGTCGGCCGACCAGGTTTTCTGGCAAGCCGACCACCCTCTGGGAAAAATCTGGTCGGTGGCATTGGTAGGTGGTCGGTGGCCCTCCTGGGTGGTCTCCCAGGTCCCTTTGTTCTCCTTGTGAATTTTGGTGATGATCGGAGTCCCCAGCTCTCGAGAAAGTACAAGAAAAGTTCACTTTTCGGCGCGAAATGCCTCTGCCGGAATTTCAATTCAAGTCTTCGACGTATGGCTCATCGTTACTCGCCAAGAGCGAGGTGTATCATTTTTGAGTACGTTGCGACCCCTCCCAGAGGTGAATCGGAGGTCGCGTTTGAGTTGCTCTATTCGAAGCTTGCACTTCGTTACTCGGCATTTTGTTTCAAGCATGCTATTAAAGTTATACCTCTCCTGCATTGTTATGCACTTTCTTTGCTTGCGTTGTCGCACACGCCATTCCTACTTCACACATTGTATGCGTTGTCGCGTATGCTTTACTTACATGTGTTCAATTTCTACTTCACACATTGCATGCGTTGTCCCGTATGCTTTACTTACATGTGTTCAATTTCTGCTTCACACATTGCATGCGTTGTCGCGTATGCTTTACTTACATGTGTTCAATTTCTGCTTCACACATTGCCTGCGTTATCGCGTATGCTTTACTTACATGTGTTCAATTTCTACTTCACACATTGCATGCCTTGTCCGGTATGCTTTACTTACATGTGTTCAATTTCTACTTCACACATTGCATGCGTTGTCGCGTATGCTTTACTTACATGTGTTTAATTTCTACTTCACACATTGCATGCGTTGTCGCGTATGCTTTACTTACATGTGTCCAATTCCTGTTGCACGCATTGTATGCGTTGTCGCGTATACTTCACTTACATATGTTTATGCCTCAATTGCATTGTTATGCACTCCGCACCTGCGTTGTCACATACATTTTACTTGCATTATCATGCTTGTTTCAATCACATTGTTATGCACACTCTACCTGCGTTGTCACGCACCCTTCCTGCGTTGTTATGCACATCCCACTCGCGTTGTTATGCGTCACAATCAGGTTGCATTGTCATGCACCCCTTCACCTACGTTGTTACGCACTTCTCATTTGCATTGCTATGCATGTTTCTAACAATATTGTACCTGTTAAGTTTTCTTTCTTTTTCAGGCACAATATTGTATGTACGGTTCATTTGAAGCTGGCACGACCAGACGAGCCGGACAGGTATTGTATCCTCCGCGTGAGACGTAGTGAGATTTGTATAATTCTCTTACACCCTTTCTACATGAGTTGTAGTTAGGTTTGCATATGCTTGCTTAAAACTGTTGCATGATGTGCTTCGTTACAGCTTTCCTTGCATGATCATAAGTTATGTTCGGCTTTGTACATATCGTTTTGCATTTTGGCCCTGCCTGGGGGCACATCTCTTGCTTATCTTGCCTGTTTGTCTAAGTCTTCGGCCTTGTCAAAAATGGGTCGTCTCTGGGCTTTGACATTCACTCCCGTCATTGTTATGACTTTTGAGTTCTGTCAAAGAGGGGCAACTGTAGACACCCCATTTTTGACCGACCTTAAGGCTCAGACGTCATCGATTGAGCGCTCGGTGATTGCGCATGTTGTGCTCGTTCTGAGGTTTCGGAGTTTCGGCTGAGAGCCTTACCCCCAGACCTCGGGGCCCATTTGTGCTTTGCCTCAGTTTGCAGACCAGGTCTTGCTTTCTCTTCCCAGAGGGAGGGAGAGGTCTCGTAGACCATCTCTCAGCGGCCGTAGGCTACTTTTCGTGGTCGCAGGCCACTGTTCCCGTTTGGAGACCAGTTTCCAATTTTCAGGGCCGTCGGCCGTGCGCCTCAGCTCGGGACCGCTTAACGTTCTCCGTTTGTCCCGGTTTTTGGCACACACCTTGTTTCCTCTGTCTAGAGGGACACTGTGGCTCGGGAGAACACCTTCGTGGTCGCACGCCACTTTCGATGCTTAACAGCCTGTTTTCAGGGCACCCGGCTGCGCGTTTTGACCCCTGAACTCTCATTTTGCATCCGTCTTGGTTCATTTTTGGCATGGACCTTGTTTTCATTGTTTGGGAGGTGGTGTAAGGGTGGGAGACCACCTTTTCTCTTGGAGACCATCTTTTCTCTCGCCAGCCGATTTTCTTGTCAGGAAGCTGGTCTCCTTGGTTTTTGAGCCACATTTACTGGTCTCCCACCATACCACTAGCTTGAATTCAGTTGGGAGACCACCAAATGGGGCTGCCGACCACCTGAACTTGAGTTAGACCTTTTGAATTGGTCGGCCGACCAGGGAAAGTGGCTGGCCGACCACCTGAACTGGTCGGCCTGCCTCCCTCAGTTTTGTCTCTATGAGTGTGTGCCAGCTGGAAGCACGACTGTATCCTCTATACACGTGTATGGAGGATCTTGAGGCTTGGTTTTTAGCTTCTTGAAGAAGCTTTGGCCTTGGATCTCTATAATAGAGGCCCTCCTCTTCCTTATACCAGGTTCTGAAATTGGTCCAAGGCAAAATATATATCCCTCTCTATATCTCTACATTTTGAGCTCCAAAGTGTATTGTTCTTAGCCTATTTGCACCACACCTCATAGCCTAACACCTCCACCATTGTTACTGAGTTCTTGGAGGGTCTTGAGAGGTCTCAAAGGTTGAGTTTTTGGTCCAGAAGGCTGCTGGTTTTGCTGAGCTACAAGGGTAACTCCTTTTCCCTCTTTTTAAGCTCTATCTTGATCATTCTATAAGCCATATTTGCATGCATATTTAAGCTTTGTTGTCAGCTGAAAAACGTCTTGTTTTAAAGTCCTTGTGATGTTTGTTTAAGACTATTTTGGTGTTAAAGGTCATTCACCCCCTTGCATGCTTCATTTAGCCTTGTTTTGTGCCATGCCATAAAGCCTTTGATTTAATCTTTGCTTGGCCTTCCTACCACAGAAATCCAGTGGATTTTTCGTGGTGAAGATATGGTTTTGAGGGCCAAAATCAGAGAGGGGTGACCCTCTCTCTTGTTGTCTTGTTTACTAGCATATTTGGCCTTCCAAAGAAGCCTTCATTTGCACACCTCCAAGCCTTGTTTCAGGCCCTTTTCAGTGACTTTTAAGGCCTGCCTGGGCTCTTTCCAGAGTTGGTCTTATCACCTTGGGTGTGTCTCTTGCGTGTGTAGAATAACCCCTCTTATAGCCTATCAAAGGAGCATGTCATTCTTGCATGCATTGATCATGTTTCAGTAGGTTTTTGGGCTTTATTTGGCATTTCATACCTCTGTCTTTTGCTGGTTTAGTGACCTCTTGAATGCTTCATATGCTTGTAGTGTAATCCATGTTCACTAGCTTCCATCGCATGTTGTTTTGGCCACTGATTCTAGCATATTTTGGCCATGTTCTAAACTAACTTTATTCATGATTTGGGCTGCCTTAGCTCTGTTTTGAGGTCCCATGGTCGAATGATGCTTGCCATGCATGCTTGTAGTGTAATACCTTGCCCAGCTTCAAGTTTTGAAGCCTCTTGCATGCTTAACTTGAGTTGTTTTCATGTTTTGGCATCATTGAACATGTTATTTCAGAGCTTATACTTGTGCCATATTCCCATGTTTTCCACTCTTTAAATGCGTTTGAGAGTTGTGCTTGTATGCCTCATTTTTGGGCTATTGCATGAGCTTCATTTTTGTGCATTGTAAGCCATCATTTTAGTCCATTTTGCCACTGTTTTAGGTCTGCATAGGGACTGTTTGGAGTTGGTTTGGTCATTGGGGCATCGCTTTGCATACCTCTAGTGTAATGCACTTCACTAATTTCAGTAATTGTGCCATCCAACATGCATCGGGTGAGTTGTTTGCATGATTTGGGACCATCTTGTATGTCATTTCAGAGCTGGAACGTGTGTCATTGTATGCCATATTTCATCCTCATCATGCTTTGGTAGAGTTGCACTTTGTTCCTTAAGTTTGGTCCCTTGCATTTGTGTATGTTTGCATATACCTTGTTGCCTCATTTTCATCATATTGGCCACTGATTTGGGTGCGGCTGAGGTCCATCCATCTTGGTTTAAGTCCATCTTGCATTGTGTATGCCATATAGTCCATGTTATCGCATGTTTGACCATTGTATTGTGTATGCCTCGTTCATAACATTGCGTATGTTAGTGCATTGTGCATGCATGCCATATAATCCATGTGCATTGAGTATGCCATTGATTAGTTCATAGCATTGTGTATGCCATTTGCATGCTTGCATGTCATTCCGTGCATCTTCGCATCACTTAGTTGCATTGCATTTAGGTCGCATGCTAGAGTTACATTTGTCCATTCATTGTTTGTTGCATTGCGTTTGGAGTAGGGTTTAGTCCAAACACGGGAAACGAGGGACATTTCTGACTCAAAGTGACGAAACGTGCCTCGATTCTCGGTCACCGACGCTCTTAACTATCCATGATAGAGTTGTTGGCTTTAGGTGTTTACATGTGCATTCATTTCACATTGAGTCGTGCAATTCGACTCCTCGGCCATCATGCATCGGGATGCGTGATTGATGGCATGAGGATCGAGGACTACACTCCCTAGAGCTTATGCAATGACGGGGAGAGTGGTCATGCACACATGTGTTGCAAATACCTTGCTTTCTCTCTCTCTTGCCTTTGTTGCAGAAAATACAGAAACCAGGAGAATGAACTGGTCGGCCGACCAGGTTTTCTGGCAGGCCGACCACCTTTTCTGGTTTTCAACACCAAGGGTGGTCGGCAGGTGGCCTCCCTTGCCTATAGCTGGTCAGCAGCCTTCCCACAGCTTCCCTGGGTGGAGTTTCATCTCTCTGGAGCCTAGTGCAACTTTCTGAAATCAATTGCAAACAAGGGCGAGCTGGGGCATCGCGATGGATTTCCCGACAAGGCGACTCGAGCATGCATGCATCCTTTATCATTCAGAACAGAGCTGAGGCAGTCCATTTCATGTAGCTTGCATGCTAACTTATCTGCTTCCTTAGCTTAATTTGCTAATTAATTAATGTTGTGTAATATTTAGTTGTAATTCGTTATTCATTTTGGTTGTGTAATAACTAGTTTAATTAGCTTAGATTAGCTAGTTGATTCTGTATTATTTATTCGGACCCTCCGCGAGAGGGCCAACTATTGTAATAAGTGTGCGTGTGTGTGATGCATGTCTTCCAACCCCACGTCTTTCGCCCTATTATTTACCTGCTTATGATGGCTAGTTTTAGGGCATGTTTCAATTAGCATCTATATGTTCTCATGTTTGCATTCATTCATCTGTATTGCATGCACCAGGCTCGGCGCATCATACTAACTGCATTGTATTTCAATTCCGAGTTGAATACATGTTATCTGTAACATCTCATATGCCATCTTAGAATAGCCGAGCCTATCTTAGTTGCATTTTGCATGTGTTGCATTAGCCATCTTAACATGAACTAGGATCATGCATTGATTACTAACTAGTTTTTGTTTTGGCTTGGAGTACTCGGTGAGTGTTTATGCTTTAGCACCCTTGCATGTGTGTGAGTGACTGCCATGACAGCATGTTTGCCATGAGGCTAACTGCTTATGTGATATACCTACCTGAATGCCTGTGGGTGAAGGTTGGATTATTTAAATTGGAACAATTCATCGATTGCGAGTTTTAAGCCCACTTGAGAGTGGCAAATCACCATGTTTTCTAAGCCCACTTGAGGGTGGCAAAATCTGTATTTTAGCCTACTTGCGAGTAGCAAATCGTTTTTAAAAACAAACATGAGATGTTTTGTTCCAACTTAGACGATCCAATCTATACTTGTATGTTGTGCGCATCACGTAGCAATTCTAGGCTAATAAACCAGAATAAAGCACATATGTTTTCAAAAACAAGATATCATGTTTAGTAATGGCCGATCTTTGATCGGGCGAGCGGGGGTGCTCATGAAATGACCTTCCCCAATCGTACCCAAGTTCCCGAGCCAAGGCAACTTTGGTGATGACGAACACGTGGCCTTAGGCACGGGTCAGGGTTTCCTAAATTCCCCCAAAATAAAATATTTAGGTGGCGACTCTATATCTGGCAAAGGAGTCCATGTTTGGCACTTCTTTCTAAAATCAGTTTTTCAAAATGATTTTCCGAATTTGGACTCTTTGGTGATTTATCGGTCTCGCATTGCACTTTGTGGGATTAGATTCAGAACCGTGACATTTGAGTCCGAACTGTAGTGAGCCCAATGAACAAAACGGGATTTCTCCCGGGACGTTCGGGGACGTCTACAGGGGCACATCTCCTGCCTGCCAAAGCTAAAAACACAGCGGATTCCAACATCTAGCCACGGCATGGAGGAATGGAAAACACAGCGGAGTGCGGCTCAGCGGGAATAGTGCATTTAGCCCGAAACCCTAGAAATTGAACTTTTCTAAGCCATCTAAAGTCGCAATCCAATCGGATAGTTTTTCGGCAAAAAATGGTTCCATTTGGGGCAAAAACAGACCTAAAGTGAAGAAATCATGAAGTTGGAGCTTTTGTAGAAAATAAGGTGCTAAGTGGAAGACAGGTGGCAACAATCTGGAGGTTCTTTACGCTGGTGGCCGACCGGCCGATTTTGTAGCCGACTGGCCAGTACCAGTGGCCGACAAGCATTCTTGATGGCCGGAAGCATTCATATATGGTCGGCAGCCTCTCTTTTTGCCCTCTGGGCCATCCATGTGTTGAAAATGCCAAGAACCTGTGTTTTGCCCTACTTTTGGTACGTCTCTTCAGTCTCTCTTTAAGAATTCTGTTAAAATTGCTTATCGAGTTGTTGTATTTGCTTATCGAGTTGTTGTTTTGTTTATCAAGCCGTTGTATTTTCTTATCGAGTTGTTAAAATTGCTTATCAAGCTGTTGTAGTTGCTTATCGAGTTGTTTTGTTCTTTCAGTTATTAGTTAGTTCACTACCTAATTAAGACAATGCAATTTGAGCGTGCAGTTTTCAATAAAAAATCAATCTCATTTTCATGCTGTGCAATGTTATGCGATGCTCAGAATATAAAATGTAACACTTTTGAAACAAAAAGCTGTTTTCATTCCAGTCATGGTTTCTTTTTACAGAAAGTACAAGTTTTAAAGAAAATAAAACTGCCTAAGGCTGTACAATGTGCTAAAACTACTAAGCAACAGAAAACAAAGCAAAAAATGTCTGAATCTGCGCTAGCCGCCTTAGGATCGGGAGGCCATCTTCGTCCTCTTCCGCGGCTGAGCGGACTCTGGGCAGTCGCCATTAGCGCCACTATCTGAATCTGAGCTGGAGCTCGATCCAGAGCTACCTCCGCTCCCCTCATCGGAGCCCTCCTCGGTAATGCCATCGCCCTCTGAACCCAAGCTGGTGCCATCGCCTCTACCCTCAGATGACTCTGATTGCGGGCTCGCTGGCTCCTCGTTTGTCTCATTATCCTCTGGGATAGGCTCTGGTGAACTGTTCGCAGCATGAGTACATCTAGATCCGCCTCGGCTGTGCACTGGAGTCCCTCGTCTCTCTCTCCCTACTGTCGAAGGGGGCACCGAAAGTCCTACTGCAGCTCCTGCTGGGGCGCCCGGAGGAGCTGGCATCTAAAAAGGACCTTGAAAAATGACAATTTGTCAAATGCATCAGTTATAGCATGCAAAGATAAGTAAAGTGCGAAATGCAGTGTGTGGGAGTAGTGAATCAATGCAGTGATGTAATGAATTCAGATTAGTATGGGGAAATTGCAATTGGAATGCTAATGTATCAGCAAAAAATGGCATGAAATGCAAACTGAAGAAAACTTACCAGAATCCTATAAAGACTGAGGAGGTTCAGCCTAGTTTGAGCCATCCCCATCAAAGAAGCCGCCAACTCGAGAGCCTGTCCAGTGCACTCTATGGATGCCTGCAAATGTGTCAAAATGATCAGTGGTCTACAAAGCATGACTGAAATGAATTGAATGCGCAAAATGTAAAGTATAGTACATACCGGGGTCAGCCCTCGAACTTCGACAAGCTCGTGACTAGCTGGTGTGGGCTCAATAGGAACCTGATAAGTCTCCCCTCTAGATCCCTAGCAGGTTAGTGTGGTAGGCAGCTTTGGCCACCCGACCCTCTGTCTCGTCTGGGAACCTCTCCTGTCATGGGCCAGAGTCGCCCTGGATCCCCTAGCTCTCCCTTCTGTAGCTGGAGCTCTGGCTCTCTCACCTTCACGAGCGCTAGTCAGAGGTGGCATGAGGTACGTCTGGATAAAGGTAGAGTAATTGCCCTTAAGCCTGAAGAAGTCGGCGTCCCAATCTCTTGTGAAGTCGATCATCTCCTATGTGGTGTACCTCTTGGTGACCCTTATGTACTTAGGAGGCAGCATCGGAACCACCGGCTCGGGCAAGCCGAGGCTCTGTCGTAGGAAGCACTCCCCCAACAACCACGCCCGACAAACTGGTCCCTCGAGTAAAATCTGAAATCGGACGCCTCCCGAGCACCGGCAAATTGATCTCTTAACCCGGCAGGCATCACTGCCCATGGCTGCCAGGAGATCTGCAAATAGTGAATATACAAGTTAATAGCTATCATTAGAAATACAATATGAAGTAAAGCTGAAATGACCGAAAGGTTTGAGTTACCTCTGCTGCGGTCACGGTATCAAAGAATCGGCGAAAGAATAAGAATGACTCTCGGGGCCTCTGCTGGCACCTCCCGTCATATCTGTGAGAGTATGGCACCATGGGTGGTATCTCTACCTCCGGCTCTGGGGCGAGCCTCGGAAAGTATGCGTACACCCATAGCGGCAGAAGGCAGAATGATAGTAGTGAGTATATATCAGATGAGTGCAAAAATGTGTAGTGTACAGTGTGTGCAGCACACAGAAAATGTAAAGCAAAAAGCAGATAGTGTGCAGTGTAGTGTACAATATGTGCAATGTATAGATAAAGTAGAAAACATATGGTTTGTAGTGCAATGTACAGTATGTGCAGTATACAGATAAGGTAAAGTAGAAAACAGATGGTTTGCAGTGCAGTATACAGTGTATGTGGTGTACAGGAAATGCAAAGCAAAAATGTAAAGCAGAAGGGTAAGGTGTACCTCCCAGGCTCTAGTAGCCTCCTAGCAGATGCCCGCTCCGGCGAGAGAAGGAGCTCACATATCCGTACAATGTGGCCAAGCCTGTGCCGCCCTAGTCGTAGGATCGGACGCGAGACAAGTCCACTAAAGCGCTCATGAGGTAAAGCCTGACGGTGTTTGCCTGGTTGGCAAACAAAATAGTACCACACAAGAACATGAGGAACCCAAGGGCGTAGTACTCAGTCTCCTCGTGGGTCGTTGGTGTCGTCCCTCTGAAATGGTCGGTGAACCATGTGCATCGCACCATCCCTGATCGGAAGATGGGTGGGCGAATCCCCAACAGATAGATTTGGGCGGCCTCCCATTCGCCCATGTCGGTGTCGTAAGGAATCGGATGACCCCCTACTGCTATGTTGGTGAGCATAGAGAAGTCAAAGGGACTCATCGTCATCTCCCCTGCTATAGAGAAATGGAGGGAATCGATGGTATCCCACCGCCTCTCTACTAAAGCGCCCAGTAGAGGCCGGCTCGTGATGAGATGTGTGAGCCCCATGCAAAATACGCCAAAGCCAGCCTTGTCGACGATATGGCATACGACGTCAGGCTGCTCCATATACCACTCCCTCGCAGAGATGGTCCCGTATCTGCGAAAAGCATGCGAATCCCCTTGTGAGCAGGACAAACAGATGCAAGGCAGTATAAGAAATACAATGCACAAGTATGTTCGGGATGAACAGGTGAAAAGCAGTGTAAACAATACAAGATTTGTAACCTACATTACAGAAAATAAAGAAGAAGTGTATACCTCAGAGGCGCCGTAAGATAAGTGTGACTCCGGCTCGCGTAACAAGAGGTCCTCCAGTGCGCCTTGCGCAAACCCCCTGAACTGGCGGATGCCATCGGGGGGCAGCACGTGTACCTCGGAATGGTATGTCGCCGGGTCGAATGGTCAAATACTGAGCAGCAAAGGCTCGAACTTGGGATCCATCTCCATCCCCGAAGGAACTCCGTCATGTGGGATGTTATCCGCCATCTCAAGAAAGGATGAGAAAATGGTCGAAAGTGTGGAAAATGGGTGGGAATACCAAAAGTCAACGAAAAGTCAACGTCTAGGGGTGAAAAATGGAAGAAAAGGCCAAGGCTCGGAAGAGGGCACTAAAATCAAGGGCAACTTGGGGGAAACAAACCCCAAGTGATGGAAATCAAGAGGAGGTACTGAAGACACTTTTCAATCGGTTCAAAATGTTGAAAACTACGAGGGTTTCACGAATCGGATGTTTGTGGAATGACTGAAAATGTGTTTGAAGCTCGGATCGAGGGAGGAAAAGTGGTCTAGAACACAAGGAGGATGTTTTTCGGCAAAGGGGAAGTGAAAATATAGGGTTTGCAACCCTATATTTAAAGACCCGTGGTAAAATGGAAAAATTGCCCCGAATTTGCCATCGGTGGCCGATGAGTTCAATTTGTGGCCGATGGATGCCTGATGGCCTCCCAAAGTGGTCGACAGGCCTTTGGTGCTCTTCTCATATGTTGTTCTGTTGTTTTGTGCCTTGGTCCTTCAAGAAACTGCAAGGAAAGTACATCTTTAAGCTTAAATGGCCTCTGCGGAAGCTCTGGACTATGTTTTTAGTGTGTGGTACTCAGTACGTACGAGGATGTATCCTTTTAAATTGATTGAACTCCTCCGAGAGGTAAATCGGAGGTTACAACTGAATTTATTGTATCGAATAGGCATTGATTACTGTGCGCAGAATATGTATGCCGCGTTGCGTTGCATTCTTTATGTCCTCATTGTGCTTGCATAGAATATGCATGTTGCATTGAATGCACGGAGCATGCCTTTAACATTTTGTTTCCATAGAATATGCATTTGTATTGCACTGTACTTGTTAAGCTTTCTTTTCATGTAGGCACGATATTGTATGTATGGTTTATTCAAAGCTGGTGCAACCAGACGATATTGTATGTGCGGTTCATTTAGAGGAATTCCGGGTAAGATCATTCCTGTCCTTTGAATTTCTTTGTTGGTTAGAAGCATTCGGGTACGCCCAGTGCTTACACCGCTCTTCGTTGGTTAGAAGCATTCGGGTACGCCCGATGCTTACACCACTCCTCGTTGGTTAGAAGCATTCGGGTACGCCCGGTGCTTACACCACTCCTCGTTGGTTAGAAGCATTTGGACTGTGTGCCGGATGTTTATACCATCTCTTCGGTTGGAAGCGTTTGGACTGTGTGTTCGACGCTTATACCACCCTGTTGGTTAGAAGCATTGGGTTGTGTGCCCGATGTTTATTCCACCCCTCTGGTTAAAAGTATTGGGTTGCGTGCCCTATATTTATACTACCCTTCTGGTTAGAGGTGTTTGGAACGTGGTTCAATGCTTATACCTTTCTGTTTTGGTTAGAAACATTGGAGCGTGCTATGATGTTTATACCACCCTCCGGTGTTTGCACCGCTCCCTTTTCCCTCTCGCGCGTAGCGTGTTAGGATGCTTTGGTTAAATGCATCTGGATGGATCCCGATGCTTATACTACTCTTTGTTTCAATTGCATAATAGTTGCATTTGTTTCACCTGTTATTGTTGTTTTCTGTGGTTCGGAACCTTGGGGTGTGTCCCTGGGTTCATACCATTTCTCTCCTCGCTTGTGTTATGCGTTGGGATCTTGTTTGCCGCCTCGGGTGCGCTCGATGGTTGTTGTTCATTACCTTTTCTGCGTGAGGCATAGTGAAGATTGCACAATTTTCTTACATCCTTTCCGCATGAGATGTGGTTTGGTTCATGTTAACTTGCTTGTGTTCGAGTTTGCTGTAGCATTTCTTTGCGTAACGTTTGCATTTAGATGTTTCATTACAGTCCTTATTGCACGATTGTAAGTTATGCTCTTGCATCATGCATGTCATTTGCATTTTGCTCCAGCCTGTGGGCACATCTTTGTATTGTTATCTTGTTCGTTTGTCTAAGTCTTCGGCCTTGTCAAAAATCAGTCATCTCTGGGCTTTGACATTCACTCCCGTCATTTCATGACTTCCGAGTTCTGTCAAAGAGGGGCAACTGTAGACACCCTATTTTTGACCGTCCTGAAGACTTGGATGTCATCGTTTGAACACCTGATGATTGTGCATGCTTGTGTTCGTTTTGAGTCTCTAAAGGTCTCGGCTGAGCGCCTCGCCTTGGAACCTCCCAACTTGTCTGTTTTGTGCCTGGTGGTGGACCAAGAGCTTGTTGCTTTGAATCTGAAGGAGAGAGTGGCTTATCGGCCATCCCCAGTGTCCATCGGCCATGGCTTGTCCCTGCCGGCCATCAGTGGTGGTCGATCGGCTACATGTGTGGCCGGTCGGCCACTACTGATGGCCAACGGCCATTTTTCTCCTTTCTCAAATATTTTATGTGCCAGCTGTTGATCACTGAGTGTATCCTCCATACATATGGAGGGATGAAGTCAAGCTTTTGGCTTGGTTTTCTATATAATGGGGGGTCTCTCCCCCATTTTGGGGGTTCAGAAATTTAAGAGCAAAATTTCCCCTTTCTCTCTCTAGAACTCTCTCTCTCTCTCTCTTCGTATTTTAGGCTTGAAAGTGGGAATTCTTTACATATTTGCATACAGGCTCCTGACTAAACACCTTCACCTTGGAGTTGAGATTCTTGGAGGCCTTGTTTGAGCTTTTAGAGTGGTTTTAGCACAAAATTCTTGCTATTTTGTTGCTGTGCTTCAAGGATAAGAACTTAACTCTTTTAAGCCTTGTTTTAATTCATTGTTTGGCCACCTTTGTATGCTACTTGGAAGCTGGTTGTAACCTCTAAAAAACTCTGTTTTAAAGATTTTAAAATGGTGGTTTAAGCCTTGTTTGGTTAGGGGGTGGTTTCTTCCCTTTGCTCTTTGGCTTGTAAAGCCTGTTCAGTCATCTTTCAAAGCTTTTGAAATCCCCTTTTCTTGGCCTTCTAACCACTGATTTCCAGGGGAATTTCAGTGGCAAAAAGTTTGTTTTGAGGTCCAAAATAGGAGGGGGTGGCTTCCCCTCCTTGTATCTTGTTTGCATGTGTAGATGGTCTAATATTTGAGCATGTTTTTCTACCTTTTTGTAGCTTAATTCAAGCTTGTTTTTAGCCTGGTTTTGACATGTTTCAACTCGGTTTTTGTTTGGTTGGAACACTTCTTGCTTACTTTTTGTACTTATAGTGCAATCATGCTTACTAGCCTAGCATACTTGATGATTTAGCCTATCATTCTAGCTTGTGTTAGTTTGATTCTAGCATGTTTTTGCTACCGATTTAGCATGCTTTAGCTCTGTTTTGAGCCTTCTTGGTCATATGAGGCTTGCTTTGTATAGCTATAGTGTAATTAGCTTCACTAGCTTTGTGTTTCAAGACCTCTAACATGTTTTGCATGAGATGATTGCATGTTGTAGCATTATTTTATACATAATTTCAGTGTGTGTAGCTCTGTCACACTCTCACATATTCCACTCTTTCATTGATTTTGAGGGGTGTGCTTTGAGCCTTGTTTGTGAGCCAACACATGAGCTTGTTTTTATAGCTTTTTGTGCTTCAATTCCATCATGATTTAGCCACTGATTGGCATGTTCAAGCTTTGTCCAGAGCTGGTTTAGTGATTTGAGTTTGATATTGCATGCCTCTAGTGTAGTGTGCTTCACTAGTTTAGTTTTTATGGCTTCTGAACTTGTCTTGCATGTGTTGCTCGCATGATTTAAAGTCTTTAGCATGCTATTTCAGCATTGAAAATCCGCAACCTCCCTCATTTCTTTATTTTTCTATTTGTTTTGAGGGTTGGTTAACCTTAGTGTTGTATTTAAGCTTGAGATTGAGGCTTGTGTTCAATGGCTTTAACTCTCACTTGAGGGTATCTACTAGCCAAAGGCATGGTCTCTCTCATGCCTTAAACCATTCTTTGGTTGATCCTTCTCTCATTAGAGGACCTTCATATTGGACTTAACTGGTTAAATGATTAATCGGTAATGCTAAAATGAGTAAACAAATGAGCAAAGTAAAACATGACTAAGATAAGCATGTTGTTTGCATTGCATGTGTTTGGATCAGACGTTAATCCAAACACAAGAAATGTGGGACGTTTCATACTCGAAGTGGTGAAACGTGTCACTATTCTTGGTCGCCGTCACGCTTTATCATGCACGATAGGGTGGTGGCCATTTGAGTCTTATGTGTGCATTCACTAAGCTTGTACAAACTTGATTCTTCGGCCATCATGCATGAAAATGCTTGATTGGTGGCTTGAGAGCCAAGTGCCACACTCCTTTGAGCTTGAGAAATGATGAGGAGGGTGGTAGTGCATACATTTCCTTGCAAATACATTGTTGTGCCTCTGTTGTTCTCTGTTGCAGCAAAACCAAAAGCCTGGAAAAGCAAGTGGCCAACTGGCCACTTGAGGTAGCCGACCGGCCACTTATACTAGCCGACCAGCCAGTTAGGGTGGCCGGCAACCACTCTTTCTGGCCGACCGGCCACCAGTCCATTTTTGTGCAAAAATGTGTTTGAGTTAAGGCAGAAGCAGTCTGGAAGTTGGTTCAATTTTCAGAGATTAAGGCAAGTGTAAACAGAGGCAACCGACGGCAAAACGACGGATTTTCGGAACGAAGCCAATCAAGCATGCATGCCTCCCTCGCCTGCGAGGCCATTTTATTGCTTTAATTAGCTTATTATAGCTGATTATTCAATTTGTGCTGTAATGTTTTAATTAGCTTAGCATAGCTATTTGTTTCAATTTGGTTTGTAATAATTAGCTTGGCTTAGTGTAGCTTAGTTGATTTATTCGGACCCTCCTTCGAGAGGGCATAATGTTATAATAAGAGTGCGTATGTGTGTGCATGTCTTCCAACCCCACTTCTTTCTCCCTTTTATTTATCCGCTTTCGATGGTTAGATTAGGGTCACGTTTTGATTAGCATACCTTATGATTGCATGTTTGCATCATTCATTTGTCTTGCAAGCACCGGGCTCGACGCATCATACAAATTACATTGTATTTCAATACTTATTTGAATACGTGTTTCGAAGCATGTTATCAAATTGTTGCATTCATATGCCATCTTAGGTAGCCGAGCCTATGTAGTTGCATTATTACATGTGTTGCATTAGGCATTTTGCATAGTTAGGATCATGCATTCTTTCTAACTAGCTTTTGTTTTGGCTCGGAGTACAGTGTAAGTTTTTACACTTTAGCATTCTTGCATGAGTGTGAGTGTTGCCATGATTGCATGCTTGCCATGAGGCTATTTGCTTAAATGCTTAACTGCATGAATGCCTGTGGCTGAAGGTTTTGTTGTTTCAATTGGAACAATTCGATGATTGTAAGTTTTAAAGCCCACTTTGCGAAGTGGCAAAACATCATGTTTTAAGCCCACTTGAGGGTGGAAAATCCGCGCTTTAGCCCACTTGCGAGTGGCACTTTCAAACCATTTTCGAAAATAAACATGAGTTGAATTCGTTCCAATTCTTGCGACTTAGTCTATACTTGTATGTGCGCGCCACATAGTAAAGTTAGCTAATAACTGAATAAGATCACATGAGGTTTATAAAACAACATATCATGCTTAGTAGAGGCCGATCCTTTGATCGGGCAAGCAGGGGTGCTCATTTCAGGACCTTCTCCTCTCATACCCAAGTTCCCGAGCTGAGGCAACTTTGGTGATGACGGACACGTGGCCTTTGGCACGAGTCAGGGTTTCCTAAATTTCCCAAAACAAAATATTTAGGTGGCGACTCTGTAATCTGGCAAAGCAGTCCAGTTTTGGTATTATTTGATTTAAAATCTGATTTTCCAAAATGATTTGCCGGATTGGACTCTTTGGTGTTTATCAGTCTCACATTGCACTTCGTGACATTAGATTCAGAACTATGACAGGAGTCCGAATTGTAGGAGACCAATTCGCGCCTCTCCAAAAGGGAGGTGCGTGAAGAAAGTCGGGTCTACAACAGGCATTCAAACAGTTTATATCATTTAAGCACTTAGCCTCATGGAAGATATGCTTTGACATGGTAACACAAACATTCGATGGAAGATGCTAAAACATAAAATTACTCACCTAGTACTCCGAGCCAAAACAAAGCAAAATAATTAGAAGAATATGTATGCTCCTAATTAGTGCAATATGACTGAATGCAACGCACACATTATGCAATTACTAGGCTCTGCTACTAATATGGCATATTAATCAATTTGACAGCATGCGGTTTAAGCACATATTCAGAAAAGTTTAAGAAATACCAATGTGAGTTAGAATGCTGAACCGAGCCTCGGTGCATTCAAAACAAGTGGATGCAAATCATGAAAGATGCTAAACAAAACATGATGCCTTAAACTAACCATCATAAGCTAGTAAATAAAATGGAGAAAGAATGGGGGTTGGAAGACATATACAATTATTACATATTTGTCCTCGCGTAGGAGGGTTCGAATGTCTGAGTGTCCGAATTAACTACTATTACAAATCCAAATGAATAATAACTGAAGGGTTGCATAATTTATTACAACAATAGTGTAGAGGTCCCCGAACGTCCCGGGAGGCAATCCCGTTTTGTTCATTTGGGCTCACTACAGTTCAGGACTCAATGTCACGGTCCTGTATCTAATCTCGTAGAGTGCAATGCAAGACCGATGAATCATCAAAGAGCCCGAATCCGGCAAATCGTTTTTGAAAACAGATTTTTTGAAAGAAGTGTCAAACATGGACTGCTTTGCCAGATACAGAGTCGCCACCTAAATATTTATTTTGGGGGAATTTAGAAAACCCTAACTCGTTGCCTAAGGACACGTGTCCGTCATCACCAAAGTTGCCTCGGCTCGGGAACTTGGGTACGATTGGGGAAGGTCACTTCGTGAGCACCCCCGCTCGCCCGATCAAAGATCGACCTCTACTAACCATGATATCAAGTTTTGAAAACATTATGTGTTCTTATTCTGGTTATTAGCCTAGATTTACTACGTGATGCGCACAGCATACAAGTATAGACTGGATCGCCTGAATTGGAACGAAACATCTCATGTTTGTTTTGAAAACAGTTTGCTACTCGCAAGTAGGCTAAATTGTGGATTTTGCCACCCTCAGGTGGGCTTAGAAAACATGATTTTGCTACTCTCAAGGGGGCTTAATACTCTCAATTGATGAATTGTTCCAATTCAGATAATCTAACCTTCACCCACAGGCATTCAGGCAAGTATATCACATAAGCACATAGCCTCATGGTAAGCATGCTATCATGGCAGTCACCCACACGCATGCAAGGATGCTATAGCATAAACACTTACCGAGTACTCCAAGCCAAAACAGAAGCTATCTTAGAAATCAACGCATGATCCTAACTATACAGAAATGTCTAATGCAACACATGCAAAAATGCAACTATAATAGGCTCGGCTATTCTAAGAATGGCATATGAGATGCTACAGCTAACACGTATTCAACTTGGAATTGAAATACGATGCAGTTAGTATGATGCGCCGAGCCCGGTGCATGCAAGACAGATGAATGGATGCAAACATGCGAGCATAAGTATGCTAACTGAAACATGCCCTAAACTAACCATCATAAGCTGGTAAATAAAAAGGAGAAAGACGTGGGGTTGGAAGACATACATCACACACACGCACACTTATTACAATTGTGCCCTCGTTCGGAGGGTCCGAATAAATAATTACAGTCCGAATAAATAATTAAATATTACAAAACCCTAATTAATTAACAAATTAACTAGGAAAGCGGATAAATTAGCATGCAAGCTATCGAATGGACTGCCTCAGCTTTGTTCCGAATGATGAAAGATGCATGCGTACTCGGGTCGCTTTGTCAGAAAATTCCTCGCGGTGCCCCGATTTGCCTCTGTTTGCAATTAATCCCGGAATACTGTGCAAAGCTCTAGAAGGCTGCTGATTTCTGGTTTTCTGCAACACAGAGCAAGAAAGGGGCATGGCAAAGTATTTTCACATATGTATGCACACCTCGATCCTCGTGCCACCAATCATGCATCTCGATGCATGATGGACGAGGAGTCGAATTGCACGACTCGATGTGAAATGAATGCACATATAAACACAACAAGGCCTAGACTCCATCATGGGTAATCCGGAGTGTCGGCGACCGGGAATTGAGACACGTTTCGTCACTTTGAGTACGAAACGTCCCTCGTTTCCCATGCTTGGGCTAACTCCTATCCCAAACACAATGCAAATGAGATGGCATATATAATGCGACTAACATGCAACCTAGCATACGCAATGCTATGGACTAAAATGGCATACACAATGCACGTGGCATAACATGGCATACACAATGCACTTACGAAGATTATCATGCGCGCATGAACTAAATGGCATATACAAATGCAAGATGGACTTACACCAATATGAGTGGACCTCAGCCACACTCACATCAGTGGCCATGTGGTGAAAATGAGACAACCGAAATATATGCAAACATGCACGAATACAAAGGACCGATCCTAAGGCACAACATGCAACTCTAACAAGGCATGGCAAGGAATGAAATATGGCATAGGATGGCACATGATACAGCTCGGAAATGGCATAAAATATGGTCCCAAAACATGCAAGTATGTCACACAATGCAAGTTAGATGGCCCAAATGCCGAAACTAGTGAAGTGCGTCACAATAGAGGTACACAAAGCAATGCACCAGTGGCAAAACCAACCCCAAACAGACCCTAGGTAGGTCTGAAACAGTGGGGAAATGGCCTAAAATGATGGCTCGGAATGCAAAGAAATGGAGCTCATTCAATGGGGCGAAAACAAGGCATTCATGCACAACTCTCAAGCACACTTAAAGAGGAGAAAACATGAGGATATGGCATTCACATAGGCTCTGAAATATGATGCAAAATGACCCCAAAATATGAAAACACCTCAGTATATGCATGCAATGGACCTCGAAACTCAAAACTAGGCAAGTGTATTGAACTACAAGCATGCAAAACAAACATCATTTGACCATGAGACTCAAAAATAGAGCTAGGGCAGTCCAAAATATGCACAAAATCAGTTTAAGGCATAGTCAAAATGTGCTAGAATCAAGGGTCAAAAAAGCATGCAAAGAAAGCTAGTGAACCATGAGTTGTACTACAACTATATGAAGCATATGACAGCTCACCAAACCAGCCAAAAACAGAAGTATGCCATGCCAAAATATGCCCAAATACCCACTGAAACTCAGTCAATGCATGCAAGAATGATAGGCTCCTTTGGAGGGCCATGCAAGGGGTTGTTCTACACATATATGACAGACACATAAAATGGCAAACCACCTATGGACAGAGGTTATGAGGGCCCCAAAACTCATAAAAAATGGCCTGAAATGAAGCTAGGAAGCATGCAAGTAAAAGCCCCTTTGAAAGGCCTTGAATAGGATTGCTCTACACATGCATGATAGACATTCAAAATGGCCAAAAAGGCTCTGGACAGAGCTTATGCAGGTCATAAAACACACAAATAATGGCCTGAAACATGGCTTTGAAACATGCAAATAGGAGCTCCTTTGTAAGGCCAACAAAGCTAGTAAAGAGAACAAGGGATGAGAGGGTCACCCCTCTCTGATTTTGAGGCTTAAACACATATGTTAGCCACTGAAAATCCATTGGATTTCAGTGGCTAAAAGGCCAAACCAAGGCCAACACTAATGCTCTAATACAATGCTCAAAACATGAGGAAATGAAGCATGCAAGGGGGTAGATGACCCCCAACAGAAAAATGGCCTTAAACAAACATGTTTAGAAGCTCAAAACAAGACTTTTTTCAGTTGATGACAAAGCTCTAAAATGCTTGTAAGTAAGGCTAAACTATGAAGCAAAACAAGGCTACAAAGAGGGAAATGGTGACTTACCCTTGAAGCTCAAGAAGACAGCCAACCTCTGGACCAAAACACACCATTTAACCTCTGAAAATGGCCTCCAAGAAGCTTAGACCAATGATGGAAGGGTAGGCTATGGAGTTGTATGCAAAAGGGTCAAGAACCACTCACTTTTAAGGCTCAAAGTGTATGGATATAGAGAGATATAAGTGTTTGCCGTCACCAAAGTTATCAACCCTAAACAAGGAAGAGGAGGCCTCCCTTTATAGAGAAGAGAGGCCAAAGCTTCTCAAAGAAGCTTAAAACCAAGCTTAAACATCCTCCACGTGTATGGAGGATGCATTCTGAGGCTTCCAGCTGGCACAGCTGGCTTCAGCTCAAAGAGACAAAAAAGCAAAAAACAGGTCGACCAGTTAAGGTGGTCGGCCGGCCACTCCCCCTGGTCGGCCGACCAGGGGTCAAAAGGTTCAAGAAGAAAAGGTGGTCGGCCATACCAGATTGGTGGTCTCCCAGATGAATGCAGCTCAGTGGTGGTATGGGAGACCCGAAATTGTGGCTCAAAAGTGAGGGAGACCACCTACCTGCCAAGAAAAATCGGCCGACCGGGGAAAGGTGGTCTCCAAGAAAAAAAGGTGGTCTCCCACCCTACTACCACCTTCCTAACAATGAAACTAGGGTCCATGCCAAAAATGAACCCACACTGATGCAAAACGAGGGTTCGGGGGTCAAAACGCGCGGCCGGAGGCCCTGAAAACTGACTATTAGGCATCGGAGGTGGCGTATGACCACAAAGGTGGTCTCCCAGGCCACAGTGTCCCTCTAAGGAGAGGAAACAAGGTGTGTGCCAAAAATCGGAGCGAACGGAGAAAGTTAAGCGGTCCCGAACCGAGGCGCACGGCTGACGGCTCCGAAAAAATCGGGAATTGGTCTCCAAACGGAATAGTGGCCTACGACCATGAAACGTAACCTATGGCTACTGAGAGATGGTCTACAAGACCTTTCCCTCCCTTCGGGAAGAGAAAACAGAGAAACAGGACCTGGTTCGCAAACGAGGCAAAGCACAAAAGAGTCCCAAAGTCCGGAGGCAAGGCTCTCAGCCGAGACTCTGTGACCTCAAAACGAACACAATATGCATCATCACCGAGCGCTTAATCGACGACGTCTGAGTCTTAAGGTCAGTCAAAAATGGGGTGTCTACAGTTGCCCCTCTTTGACAGAACTCAAAAGTCATAAGTGACGGGAGTGAATGTCAAAGCCCAGAGACGACCCATTTTTGCCAAGGCCGAAGACTTAAACAAACAGGCAAGATAAACAACGAGATGTGCCCGCAGGCAGGGGCAAAATGCAAAACGATATGCACCAGGTCGAACGTAACTCATGATCATGCAAAGCAGCAAGCTGTAATGAAGCAAGTATTCATAATAGATGCAACAGTTTTAAGCAAAAATGCAAAGCAACAACTACATTTCATGCAGTAAAAATGTAAGAGAATCACAATTCTCGCTACGTCTCACACGGAGAAGATACAATACCTATGCGGCTCGTCTGGTCGCACCAGCTTCAAATGAACCGTACATACAATATCGTGCCTGCAAAAGAAAGAAACTTAACAAGCACAACATAGTTAGCAATACATGTTCAACACTACATCGAATGCGGACAAACATGGTACCGATGGGAAATTGCATTGCAATGCGAGAGAAGCGCGCGTGACAATGCAAGTTAAGCATGGAGGTATGACAATACCGGTGAAACGTGCACCACAATGTAAGCAATGTTCATAACAATGCGAGTGGCATGCATAACAATGTTGGAAAAGTGCGACTTTACGAGCATGTTTAAAACAAAACATTGAGCAAAGAAATGCAAGCGTCGACAAGGACAACTCAATCGTAACCTCCGGTTTACCTCCCGGAAGGGTCACAACGTATTCAAAAAGGGTACACCTCGCTCTCGGCGAGTAACGATGAAACACGCATCGAAAGTTGGAGTTGAAGTTCCCGCGGAGGGATTTCGCGCCAAAAAGTGCACTTTCCTTGTACTTTCTCGAGTGCCGGGGACTCCGATCACCACCAAAATTTGCAGGGAGCTCAAAAAGGCATGGGAGACCACTCAAGAGGGCCACTGACCAGGTTTGGTGAAAGGGGGTGGTCGGCCTACCAGAAAAGGTGGTCGGCCGACCACCTAGCCAAAAACAGGGGCAGTTTTGTCATTTTGCACTTGTTTCTTTAAATACACATGTCCAAAGCACTTTTTGCTCTCACCTTCAGATCCAAAATTAGCTTCTCCTCCTTCCTAGACCATTTTCTCCCTCAGATCTGCGCTCTATACGCGTTTTCCAACACCCCACGGAAAGTTGTTTCGCGAAATCCTTCAGTTTTCTTCACTTTGGACCGATTAAAATTTGATTTCGGAGCTTCTTTCCCCATTTTCACCACTTGTGGTAAGATTGTCTCAATATTTGGAACATTGTCTCGGGAGTTGACTTTTGTTGACTTTTTCATTTCCCGAGAGTTGACTTTTGTTGACTTTTTCCAATTTTGCCTCATTTTGCTCATTTTTGCTCCTTTTTGCAGATTTCTTGATGTGGCAGGTCATTTTCCTCAGGGTGGAGGTCCTTCGGGTGCCGGGGGTGAGCCAGACATTATGTCTTAACCTCCGAGGATTCGGCCATTTGTTCCCGAGAGGTATGACCCTCCGGCGCACATCCTTCCTCGGGCCGTTTTCTACCATTTTACCGACTTTGACGAGCGAGCACCTGTGGATCTATTACTGCGGGAGCCGGAGTCCCACCTCTCTCATCAGGCACGAGAGGTATGTACTTCACTTTTACATTTTCTGCAATGCATTCTGCAATTTCCGTGCATTTCACGCCTTTGCTATGCATGCTTATTTGCTCGTTCTGAACACACTTGCACACCATGCTTCTGCTCATTCTAGCACACAGCTTGTTCTGAATACTTAGTCTATAACACAGTATTCTGTTTGCATCTTGAACACATAGCTCAATCACTTGAATTTTTGAACCCGCAACCCATATTTGATTGTGAATATGCAGCACACACTTGTTGAGAGTTGAACACATAGCCCAAACTTTGAATTTCTGAACACGCAGCCCATATTTGATTGTGAACATGCAGCACACACTTGTTGAGAGTTGAACACACAGCCCAAACTTTGAATTTCTGAACACGCAGCCCATATTTTGATTGTGAACATGCAACACACACTTGTTGAGAGTTGAACACACAACCCAAACTTTGAATTTCTGAACACGCAGCCCATATTTTGATTGTGAACACGCAACACACACTATTTTTGAAATCTGAACACACAGCCCAAACTTGTGATTGTGAACACGTAGCACACACACTATTTCTGAAATCTGAACACACAGCCCAAACTTGTTGATTATGAACACGCAGCCCACACACTATTTCTAAAATCTGAATACACAGCCCAAACTTTTGATGTTGAACACACAGCTCGAATTTTGAGGTTAGAACACACAGCTCAAATTTTGAAATCTGAACACGTAGCCCAAACACTTCAATTCTGAACACACAGCTCATATACTTCATGTTGAACACGCAGCTCTCACATTGCATTTGTACGCAGCTCATATACTTTATGTTGAACACGCAGCTCACACATTGCATTTGCACGCAGCTTATACTGAACACGCAGTCCACAGCATTGTATCTGATTTGATTTGCACACAGCTTATACACTTTATTTTGAAATTGAATACATGTGTTCATTCTGAATGCAGGTATCTTCCCGTATTACCCGAGGATATGGATCGATCATTGCCAGGGAGTGGTACGCGGAGCTCCAAGAGGCTGTTCACGGTCTGGTTGACCAGGCAGGGTTTGGACTCTTCTGCATGGGGATATCACGTTATCCAACGAGCAGGGCCCTGATGGGCGCCCTTGTAGAGAGATAGTGGGACACCACCAACTCCTTTCATTTTTCAGCTACCGGGGACATGATTATGACCCTATTCGATTTTGCCGTGCTGACGGGCCTTGACATGGGAGGCTAGCCGATCCCTTACGACGAGGACATGGGTGAGTAGGAGGCTGCCTGGATTTATCTGTTGGGAGCTCGCCCACGAGTTCACAGATGTTCGAGCAGAGTCTGGTATACTTCCTTTTCCTCACATTTCAGAGAGAGGGTGCCCGAGACTCCCGAGGAGATAGCGCAGTACACTCGAGGGTTTTTGATGTTCCTCCTCGGGACCACTATGTTCTCCGATAGGGGGAACACTGTTGGGCTATATTTGCTGAGTGCTCTGGTAGACCTATCACAGGTGAGCCAGTATGATTAGGGCAGCGCCGGCCTGGCTACCCTCTACTACTATATGAGTACGACCTCCCGTGGACGGGGGAACATAGTTGGTGGCTATTGGAGAGCCTGGGAGGTACTTTCTGCCCTCTTGATTTACATTTCTGCTTTTGATTATCTGTACATTGCACACACGACACACTTTACATTCTGTATCTTACATTCCGCTCTCGACATTCTGCATTAACATTCTGCACTCAGCATTCTGTATTCTGATGGCTATTGCCCTGTTTTCCACAGCTATGGGTTTTTGCGTACTTCCTGACGCTAGCCCCGGAGCTTGAGGTGGAGGTGCCTCTCATGATTCCTTACCGGCCGCGAGCTTGGGAGACTCTGCCCTACCTGCGGCAATTTTTTGATACAGTGCGACCGACTGAGGTAATTCAGAACTCTCAGTTCTTCATGCTTTCATCTTTGATTCATCTTGCACATTTGCAATTTCTAATCGGCTTATGCATTGGTTATCCGCAGATCACATGGCAGCCCTGGGCGCCCTTGGGTGGAGATACCCGATTTCAGTTCGGTAGAGGATGGGTCGATTCCCGGTACAGAATCCTGTTTGAGGGGCCAATTGGCAGGGCCTGGTTTCTGAGGACCCCTTCATGCGCCAGACTATGGGCTTCCCCAAGCATAGTGTCCCCGCAGCACCTCCGAACGATATGCGATCCACTGAGGGGCTCACTCCCCAGGATGTCGATAGCGCCATGTTGGGTACCGACGTATTTCTACACTTGGAGGAGGGGGAGTACGCGACTTACCGTCATACATTACTTGATGCCTCCATTGACAGGTGTCCGTACTCCCACGAGGAGGTATGCTGGCATGCCATCATCGAGTCAAGCTCGGGCTGCAGGTGTCCCTTCTACTAGCAGGGCCGGCACATCGAGAAGCGGGGCTGGACTGGTCCCCCGATTCCCCCGGCTTATCATCACCCTGGATGGCCAGATATTCCGACTGAGTTGACAGGATGGCGATCCGGGACTTCCTACCCGATTCTGATAGAGCCTCCTATGCCTGGTCACCCATACGTCAGTGATCCCGATTCACCACCGGTATGTTCCACTGCTTTTGATTCCTCACCCAGATACTTAGGCACTCATTTATTCATTAATGACTTCAGCTTGTATCTGTAGCCTCCCAGAGAGTACATGGATGGGATGCTCGGATTGGTGGCCTCACTTGAGGGCATGGTCTTGCTGAGGGAGACACAGTTGTCCATCTTCGGTGTCCAGGTACTTTTTAGTTTTCTCGCATTTATCATACTTCTGATGACATGCTGATCTTGAACATTTCACTGCATTGATTGACTGTACGTGTAGAGCACATCTGACACACACCACATTCATGTACTGTATCTGCGTACACCCCCTCTATGTAGTTTTCTTGCATCTGCATCTGATATACATGCTGGCTAATGTACTCAAATTGTCCTCTTCCATTTCAGATGCCTCCGCTACATACTGGGCCATAGGCCGGGCCATCTAGGCCTTCTCGGGGAGCTGGGAGAGGGGACTCGTCTCGCAAACGAGGCAGGCGCAGAGCACTTGTCATAGAGGAGGAGTCTAGCAAGGAGGAGGAGTCTGCGCATCCTCAGTCAGAGACATCTGCAGGCAGAGAGGATGACTCTGAGTCCGGTTCTGAGGGCGGAGGTGATGCCGAGGAGGGTTCTGAGGATAGCAGCTCCGATTCAGATGGTGGTGCTGGTGGAGATGATGCAGGGACTTCTCAGCCGAAGAGGACGAAGAGGGCCTCTTAATCTTGCACTTGAGAGCACTGATGCAGATGTTCTTGCTTTATTTGCCTTTGTAGACACCCCATTTTTGACCGTCCTCAAGGCTTGGACATCACCGCTTGAACACTCGGTGATCCTCTTTGTTTGTGTTCGTCTTGAGTTCCCGAAGGCCTTGGCTGCGCGCCTTGCCTCAGGATCTCTCGACTCGACTATTCCGTGTTTGGTTTCGGCACCAAACACTTGTGTTTTTGCCTTGAAGGGCAGGGAATGGCTTGTTGGCCATCCCCACATCCCACCGGCCTTCCCCTAACATCACCGGCTGTTTATGGGTGCCACCGGCCATGGTTTCTTAAAACCAATGGCTGGTCGGCACTTTATTTTGCCGTCGGCCTCTTTTGCTGGCCGGTGTGACTCCTTTGCACCCTTGAGGCATGGTGCATGCCAGCTGTGCCAGCTGGAATGCACCATCACTCCTCCCCGTGCAGTTTTTGGCTGGTGTGAACCTTTGAATCCCCTTTCCTTCTAGAAGCTTGAACCCTTTGGCCAAGCTTCTTGGGGAAGCTTGGCCAGCTGTATTAGCTTCTCCAAGAAGCCAAGAACCCTTTGCACCCTTTGCCCCTTTCATCTAGCTTCTTGGAGAAGCCTAGAACCTTGGCCTTTGCCTATATAAGCACTCATCCTCTCCCTTTGTTAGGGGTTAGAGCTTTTAAACCAAAAAACCAGAGCTTCTATATCTATATATCTGCATTATACCTTCTCTCTCTATATCTCCCTCTCTCTCATCCTTTGTGTGTGTTTCTAGGCCTAGAAAGTGCATTTTGACCTTACTTTTGCACTAATACACACACCATTACACCTTACTTCGAGTTTGATAGGCATTGAGGGTTGATTCTTGAGGTTTTGGACTGATTTTGGTCAGAGGAGGGTGGCTGGAGCTTCTGTTCTTGAAGTGTTCTTCAAGGGTGAGATTCTTACTTTATTTTCCCCAATCTTGCACTAGTTTTCTACCTGTCTTGCATGCTGATTTGAACTTTGTGTATAACACAAAAAAGTCTTGTATTTTCATGCTTAACATCTTTCATTAAGGGTGTTTTGGCATTGGGGTTCGAATTCCCCCTCTTAGGCCTCTTTTGGCCTATTTTGGTGCCTTTTCTTTAAGCCTTATTTACTTTGTTGTGTTGGTCTTCTCACCACTGAAATCCAGTGGATTTTCAGTGGTGATGAAGTGATTTTGAGGTCTTGTGTAGGGGAGGGACACCCCTCTCCCTTTATGTCTCATTTGTGCATGTTTTTGGCTCATAGGGATAGCATGAATGAGTAGTTGCATTTGGTTCCATTTCAGAGTTTTTTTGGGTGTTTTGGGTCATATTATATCCCTGTCCAATGGTGGTTTGTTGGCCCTTAGCATGCATTTTATACTTGCTTTGTAATTCTCTATCTTGCCTAGAAATGTGCCATGTGTTTAGCCTAGTATATCCTCATGTTTTAGCTTAGATTATTGAAGCTTTTGGTCATGATTTGTCATGCTTTAGGTCTGTTGGCCACTGATTTTGCCATGTTTGACATGCTTGGTATAGTTGCTTTGCATCTTGGCTTGTAAGCCTTAGTTATGTGGGTCACTAACATGTTTAGCATAAGCTTATTATCATCATTTGGCATCATTTGATATCATGTTTCAGTCCATATAATGTGGTCTTACATTGTCCTTTGTGTCTCTTTTAATGTTTGGAAGTGTTGTGATTCCATGCCTTGAAATGTGCATTGTGTATGCCTATGTGTTTGGATCATTCAGGATGCCATGTGTGTGAGTTTTGGAGCTCATTTTGCATGCTGAAATTCTGTCGTTGGTTTCTTAGTTCATGCCATGAGTGGCCTTGTTAGTGGTAGCAAAGTGCTCCATTTTGTGCCTTAGTCCTTGGGCTTATTGGCATGCTTGTTTGCATGAATATTTGTCCACTGTTTTGGGCATTTTTGGTCACTGTTTCGGGTGGGCTGAGGTCTGCCTTTTGTGATTTAGAACCACCATTGCATGATCATGTTGCATTGGATTCATGCTTGCATGGTATCATACTTGCATGTTTGCATATTATTGACTAGTTGCATTTCATGTCTCGACTCACATGTTAGAGTGTATTGCATTGCATCTTGCATGCCTAGCATTGTGCATTTGCATGTTTAGTTTACATCACATTTTGGCATGTTTGTTTACTTAGCCTCATTTGCATATTTGAGCCATGTTGCATAACTTGAGCCATATTGCATACATGCATTACATTGCTTGGTTTGGGGTGTCAAACCTAGTGTGGGGGTTGAAGGGGTGTTTGTACTTCCAAGTGACAAAACACATCTCAACCCTTGGTCACCGAGGCCCTTGACTTTGACATGATAGGGTCTTAGTCCTCATTTGTGTGTTGCATGCATTTTACATTGAATGGCAAGCTTGGTCCCTTAGGCTATCATGCATAATTGATGGCCCAAGGATCGAGGGCCATGCTCCCCTGAGTTCAATACATGATAGGGAACATGACCATGCTTACATGTGCTTGAAATTCTATGCCATACACTGCCTGTCCTCTGTTGCTGTCAAAACTGTTTTCTGCAGGAAGTTTTTGCCGACCGACAACATTTATTGCCGACCGGCCATTGGTGAATGGCCGATAACTTCATCAGCAGCCGATGGAATTTTACCATGGCCGGTGGTCATTTCCCTTAGCCGATGGTGTTCTTAAGTGTTCATAGAAGATATCCTGGGACTTTGGCAATCTTCAGAGAAGCAAGGCAGTGAAAACAGAGGCAGAAGTGGTATGGTACGGGCTTTCCGGGCAAGGCGGATCAAGCATGCATCATTCACGCATTCCGAGGCAGGGCTGAGGCCACCTCTTTTTACATTTAATTTGTTAATTAATTAGAAGTTTTGTAATAATTAATTTAGTATTATTTATTTGGACTGTAATATTTATTCGGACCCTCCGAGCGAGGGCAATTGTGTAATAAGTGTGGGTGCGTGTGTGTATGTCTTCCAATCCCACGTCTTTCTTCCCTTTTATTTACCTGCTTTCAATGGTTAGTATTAGGGCATATTTAAATTAGCATACCTTATGCTATGCATGCGTGCATCCATACATTTGCTTTACATACATCGGGTTCGGCACATCATGCTAATTGCACTTGTATTTCAATTCCAATTTGAGTACTTGTTAGTTGCAGCATTTCACATGCCATCTTTAGGATAGCCGAGCCTATTATAGTTGCATTTTACATGTGCTGCATTAGCCATCTTAACATGAACTAGGATCATGCATATGATTACTAACTTGTTTCCGTTTTGGCTTGGAGTACTAGGTAAGCTTTTATGCTTTAGCATATCGCATGCGTGTGAATGTTGCCATAAATAGCACGATTACCATGAGGCTAGCTGCTTATGTGATATAACTGCTTGAATGCCTGTGGATGGAGGTCAAATTACCTAAATTGGAATAATGCATTAAAACTGAGAGTTTTAAACCCACTAGTTAGTGGCAAAACCATCTTTTCTAAAAACCACCCGAGGGTGGCAAATCCACGTCTTAGCCTACTTGCGAGTAGCACCATCAAACCATTTTCTAAAACAAACATGAAATGTTTTGTTCCAATTCAGGCGATCCGGTCTATACATGTATGCTGTGTGCATCACATAGTAAATCTAGGCTAATAATCGGAATAAGAACACACAATGTTTTCAAAACTTGATATCATGGTTAGTAGAGGCCGATCTTTGATCGGGCGAGCGGGGGTGCTCACGAAGTGACCTTCCCCAATCGTACCCAAGTTCCCGAGCTGAGACAACTTTGGTGATGACGGACACGTGGCCTTAGGCAACGAGTCAGGGTTTCCTAAATTTCCCAAAATAAAATATTTAGGTGGCGACTCTGTATCTGGCAAAGCAGTCCATGTTTGGCACTTCTTTTCAAAAATCTGTTTCTCAAAACGATTTGCCGGATTTGGACTCTTTGGTTCAGATTAAGAACCGTGACACAAATCGAGTCCGAACTGTAGCGTGTAGCGGGGTCCCCCGCGGGCGTGTTACAGTTTCTGGCGACTCTGCTGGGGAAATTAGAGAGCTTGACTCGAACTCGTGATATCCTGTTTTGATTTCATTTATGTGTCTCTTTGCATTGCATGTGCATTGGTGCGCCTAGGACACCGTGTTTGCCATCTGCCATTCCTGAACGGTTTGCCGGAGGCTTGTCTTGTCAAGGCATGACCATAAGGCTGACCGGTTATGGGCTCTGACAGCATGGGAACACAAACCCCGGTTTTACAGGGGCACCCTTTTTTTGACCATTTGACCTAGTGCATATTCGGAATCCATAGTGACCATTCCAAACTAGGACAGGTTGCTTACCCGATGTTAGGTTGTTTGAAGCCGTTGCGTGTGTAGTGAAACCCTAGCTCCTGACAAAATAGGACAGGGAAACCCTACCCCAACATAGGGGTGCATTGGCTCTCATTTACTTGCTATGTGCTTTTAGAGTGTATCTCTACAGGGAATGCATATATCAGTTTGCAAGTTTGGGTATCCGGCCTGCGGGCACCAGTATCAGTATTTTGAGAATCAGTTATATCTGCGGGTATCAGATTCAGACTTGGGGGTAACGATTCAGAAACAGTGATCAGTGTTTGAGGAACAGTATGATCAGCTTATTGGCAGCATATTATGATACCCAACCGTGTGTTGTATGTTTATTTTACGCCGTTACGCTGTCCGATTGTTTGTTTATTTATACGTTTATTTATCTTTTTGCTAGGTAGTTGAGCACAATTGCTTCTGATCCAGTAGATATTCCCCAAGCACTCTGGACTAGAGGTCGTCGACTCCATCGATCTGAGGATCTGGTAGACGGACAACCAGTGTACCACTCTCTACCCCCAGTTACTAGACGGAGGACCGTTAGGCAGAGAGCATCAGTGCAGCAGCCAGTTCAGAGGGCCTTATCTACCCCACCTGAGTTCAGTAGAGATCAGGGTCTTGTTTCGCCTACAGAGAGGGAATACATACCGGTAATTCAACCAGAGCAGAATAGTATGGCTAGCTTAGAGGAGATGGTGCGCCAGCTCCAAGAGGGCATGAAAATGATGCAGCAAGATGCTGTCTGACAAGCAGAGTTCGCCAAGCAGCAGGCCACGGTTATGAATGAACAAGCAGAGTTAATTATAAGGTTACAGCAGCAAGCCGGAGCCTCTGCTTCGCAGCAAGTTCCTCCCCCACCAGGAGTTCCAAACCTCGGGGAGACAGCCAATGCTCAGAATGATACCGAACTTCCCACAGGACCACCTCCACCCCCGATCCTACCCCAAATCCAACCTCAACTATCAAAGACACCCACCAACCTACCAGACTCTCCCTTTGAGTTTGAAACTGATCCCACCGCACTAAAGTTGAACAAGCTTGAAAAGCTGTTCAAGAGATCCCAGGGAGCCAGGACCATCCCCGATATTGAAGACGGGTATACCGACACAGCTGTGACGCTGCCAGACAGATTTAAGATGCCCCATATTGATCGATTTGACGGGTCCGGGGACCCCATGGTGCACCTGAGACTATTTTCCGATATCTTAAGGCCGATGGGCCTCAGTAGACTGCAGAAGATGTCTTTGTTCGGCCGGACCCTGTCGGGTGTGGCGGCCATATGGTATGCTAAATTAGAAGATGATGTCAAGAGAAACTGGGACGAGATGGCCGAGGCCTTCATTGCGCAGTACTCATACAATACACAGATTGAAATTACAACCCGTGATCTCGAGACAACGAAGCAAGAGCCTAAAGAGAGTTTCTCAGAATTTGTAACCAGATGGAGGGCCAAAGCTTCGATGATGACCTTAAGACCTACAGACAAAGACCAGATTCGGATGATTGTGCGCAATCTTCAGCCGAAGTTGATGCAAAAGATGATTGTACTCCCCTTTCCTACTTTTTCTGACCTGCATGAAATGGGGGTGCAGATTGAGGATGCCTTAAAGCAAGGTCTAATTGATAATGACTGGGAGCAACCTCGAAGAGCTTTCAACCGCAACACTAATGCGGGCTCGAGTGGCACTACAACTACAAGAGCCTCCGAAGTGAGCATGGCCACCACCAACCCCCCTCCGAGAACCACGGCAGCTGCACCATTCTCCGGTGCGTCCGGAAGTAACCCACCAACAGCCAAATACCCACCCAAAAACACCAGAACCTTCGCTCCACTTTATATGCCCCTGTCCAAAGCTCTGGGGGTGCTAATCAGAAAAGGGCATTTGAAGCCCCTAGAGCCGCGGCCCTTACCAGAAAGACTCCCCGCTACCCACAACCCAGCCAAATATTGTGCATTTCACCAACAGCACGGTCATGACACCGATCTGTGCTTTCGATTACGTCATGAGATTCAAGATCTCATCGATAACGGGGTGATTCTGCCGCCCGAGAAGCCCAATGTTACTACAAATCCTCTCCCCACACATAACCAAGCTCCACCACCCAAAAGAATCAATTTCATCCATACTGGGGTCGTGTCCTACGATCCTAGTATTTATATCACACCTTCCTACCTGCCTAAGCCGGAGGTTTTCCTTCCCGATTGCACCGACTTGTGCATGATGGACATCTCCATAACTCAACCCAAGCCAGCGGTAGTGGCTGCCAAGGACAGGAAAGAGGAGGTCCCAAAGGAGAAGAGGATTGTTGAGCCAGAGTCTGCGGAATCTGGGAGTTGTGTTGAGAAGACATATAGTCCGAGTGACTACATTTCACCAATAGGCCAGAATGGACCAGATGTGGAATTTCCAGCAGGAGGAGAGCTGTGTGTGATCCAAGGGGATAGTCTGGGACAGGGAACAGACGATTTAACAGCTGTGGAAGAGGACCTTGCCAATCTCCAGTTTTATAGTGACCAAGACTCAGGGGACGTGGCAGTCAGCTGGTATGATTATGAGGAGTCGACAGAGGCTACAGGATGGTTAGACGATCAACCAGATGTGGTAGAAGAGTTTCAGTTAGAACAGGGCCTGGCAGGGGCGAGAATGTCAGTGACAGCTGGAAGGGTCGAAGAACAGAGTGCATCGCCGGTGTCAAGAATTTCGCTCAGGATTGGAGTATTTCGAGTACGGGGATTATTGAATAGTCGGTTGCATCGACACACCCAGAACAGGAAAGATTCGAAAATTCCGAAAGAATCAGGAACGCGAAGGCCCATGTGGGGACTGAAACTGCTGTGTGCACAGGAACTAAGAATGCTGCGAACATATGGATGGAAGGTGCTGCGAGTACAAGAACAGCCATACCAGAGCCGGACAGATGTTTGTCAGCTGCTGATGGAATGTGGTGGGAAGATGAGGACTTGTGTCTTGCCCACACAGATGAAGATTGGGGGAACAACCAACCCGATAACACCTGGTACCTTGGAGAGGTCGACCATATGACGCGGAGTGGGCGGTACTTCAAACCTCCACACCTAGATCAACCAGAGGCCTCGGGGAAGGATAGAGAGGCTGAGAAGCAAAAGGAGAAGCAACTTGAGGAGGAAGCTGTACTCAAACAGCTAAAAAAGATACAAGCAGACATCTCCATCTGGGGATTGCTCATGGCATCGCGAGTGCATAGACAGGCTGTCTTATCAGCCATGGACAAGGCCAAGCTTTCGATAGATACCACGCCAGAGCAGCTAGTGGGATTAGTCTTTCCGGCAGGAGCTACCCCGACGCTGACTTTTTCCGACAAGGAACTGCCACCCGAGGGGGCAGACCATAACAAACCCCTCTACATTTCTGTGGAATGTAGGAATAAATGGATACCGGTGGTTCTCGTTGATACCGGATCCGCCATCAACGTCTGCCCGGCAAGGACAGCGTATGCGGTCGGCTTGAAAACCGCGGATTTTGTACCAACAGCCCAGGTCATCCGGGCATACGACAACACAAGCCGAGAAGTGATGGGAACAGTTAAAGTTCAGACTAAAGTTGGGCCGGGACAGCACGAGATAGATTTCCATGTCCTAGAAGTCCCCGCAACTTTTAATATGCTTTTAGGGCGGCCGTGGCTGCATCAGGTGAAGGCGGTGTCCTCCACTTTGCATCAAATGGTGAAATACCCCTATGGGAAGGGAGTAGCCATTGTTTTCGGGAATTCATCAATCCATCCGCCGCCGGAGGTATCCACGCCTGTTCTAGAAATCGAGCATGGCATGGAGGATGTGTTCATATCAGGGTTTACCCTAGCTGAGGCTCAGGTTGTACAGAACATCATGGCTACTAACGAGGGGATATATGTCAGTGCCCAAGCAGTGTATCTCATGAACAAGCTCCAATACATCCCTGGGATGGGATTAGGAAAGAGCGGCCGCAAGGGCGTCGCAGCATTGGCCGAAGTGCCACACAACCCCCATACCTTTGGCTTGGGTTATCTGCCCACCAAGGAGGATTGGGTAAGAAAAGGAAAAGAGATGGCTGGAAGAGCCAGAGCGAAACAGATGGGAAAACCCTTTGAGTTGATGCACCGGCCCATCCAGGGTACCCTAAACGGACGCTTCGTCCGGGAGGGGGAGGATTTTCCATTCTGTGGCTTCCCAGAGCCGTGGTTAAACGCAGAGAGGAAGCGCGTACCAGGGTTCGAGATTTTCTTTGATCTACAGTTACCTGGGGATGATGTTGCTGAAGAGCAGACAGACCCAACAGTTGAGGGTGAACAGAACAGGAAAGTGGAGTCTGAGGACACCGAACTTGAAATGGGGGTAGCACTGGCATGTCTACTCTCAGATCCTTTGATCGACCAGCTGTGCTTGGGGGATGACTTCTCGGTGTCCATGATCGGGAATGAAACGGCTACGGGCCTAACTTCATCTATTTTGGATGCATCTATCGCACCCTCCCTTGTTTGGCAGTACGAGGAGGGATTTTTATTTAGCAGCACCGGGTCAGGTAGTGAGCCGGAATCTGATTCCACCGAGTCTTGTGAGTCGGAATCAGGTTCCAGCTCGACTGAGTCTGAGTCCGGTATTCCTGGGGGTGATAACTCGGATCCCACAGTCCTGTCCAGGTCGTCTTTTTCTTTCTCTTTTGAGTCTGTTGTAACAGAAGAATTAGACGGTTTGGAAGTACATAATGAGAATGAAATGAATGTGGTTTCCGAGTACTTTTCTGTGCCTTTGATTTATTGCTTAAATCAGGACTTTCAAAATTTTCATGAAAACGACGAGGACGAAATTCCTCCGGTTTTACAACGTTTAATTGAACAAGAGTAGGAGAGGTTTGTCAAACCTTTAGTTGATGAAATCATTACTGTGAATGTTGGTACCGAGAAGGACCCGCGGCTGGTCTAGATCGGGTCCACGTTGTCTTCAGAGGAACGCGAGCGCTTAGTCGCTTTATTAAAAGATTTCAAAGATGTTTTCGCGTGGTCCTACGATGACATGCTTGGAATCGATCCTGAGATTGTACAGCACCGGATCCCTCTCGATCCCGAGGCCTGACCGGTCAAACAGAAACTCAGGAGGATCCGCCCTGATTGGGCCATTAAGATCAAGGAAGAGGTCACCAAGCAAATCGACGTAGGCTTCCTGCTGGTATCTGAATACCCGACTTGGTTGGCCAACATTGTTCCAGTACTGAAGAAGGATGGCAGAATTCGGGTATGTGTAGACTTAGGGATTTGAACAGAGCCAGTCCGAAGGACGACTTTCCCTTGCCGCACATTGATGAGTTGGTAGATTTCACAGCGGGGCATGCTTTGCTTTCGTTTATGGATGGCTTCTCAGGCTATAATCAGATAGTAATGGCACCCGAAGACCGGGAGAAGACTGCATTCACCACCCCGTGGGGTACATACTGCTACAGAGTAATGCCATTTGGGTTGAAGAATGCTGGAGCTACTTATCAATGGGCAGTGACTACAATATTGCACGATATGATCCACAAAGAGGTTGAGGTGTACGTGGACGACATGATTGTCAAATCCAAAGAAAGAGAGGGTCACTACACCGCCTTGCAAAAGTCTTTCCAAAGGATCAGAGAATTTCGGCTGCGGTTGAATCCTCAGAAGTGTACATTCGGTGTTACAGCGGGAAAAATGCTAGGGTTTCTGATTACGCAAAGGGGCATCGAAGTCGACCCCTCTAAAATCAAGGCCATCTTAGAAATGCCACCACCAATGACTGAAAAGGAGGTGCGAGGCTTTCTGGGTAAAGTGAAATTCATAAGGTGGTTTATCTCAAAACTAACCTTGACTTGTGAACCACTTTTTGGTCTCCTGAAGAAAGGAAAGAAATTCCAATGGGACGGCGGATGTCAAACAGCTTTTGAACAGATCAAAGAATATTTACAAAACCCACCCGTGTTGTCACCACCGGAGCCAGGGAAACCGTTGATATTGTACCTTTCAGTAACTGAGACTACGATGGGCTGTATGCTCGCACAAGAATCAGAGGATAAGGTGGAGAGAGCCATCTACTATTGAGCAAGAAGATGTTGGATTACGAGACCCGCTACACTCCGCTGGAGAAAGCTTGCTTAGCTTTGGTATGGGCTACCAGGAAGCTGCGGCACTACCTGTTAGTCACTCCGTAATGCTGGTTTCACGACTCGATCCCATCAAATATCTTTTCGAGAAACCGGCACTTACGGGTAGGCTAGCTCGTTGGCTGCTGTTGCTTTCTGAATTTGATCAAAAGTATGTGACGCGCAAGTCCGTAAAAGGGAGAGCAGTAGCGGAGTTCCTTGCCGACCACCCAGTTGAAGGGAATGAAGCAGTTGAGTACCTATTCCCGGATGAAGCCATTTTGCATGTCGAAGATGAAACTTGGACGATGTACTTTGACGGAGCGTCAAACCAGTATGGGTATAGGATAGGGGTGTTGTTGATAGCGCCCGACAATTCCCGTATCCCTTTAGCATTCAAGCTCCGGTTCAAAGTCTCAAACAACGAAGCAGAATACGAGGCATGTATTGCCGGCTTCGAAGCTGCTCTAGAACTAGGGGCAAAACGATTGGACATCATTGGGGACTCGATCCTTGTTGTGTCTCAAGCAAAAGGAGATTGGAAGGTCAAAGAAGAGAAGATGATAATTACCACCAGACCTTGGTGTAGACGTCCCCGAACGCATCCCGGGGGAAAGGGAGTGCGAGTCCCCCCCCCCCCCCCCCCCCCCCGGTTCTGGTTCGATATTGGGTCATTACAGTTCGAAGGACTCAAAATGTCACGGTTCTTAATCTTGAACCAAAGAGTCCAAATCCGGCAAATCGTTTTGAAAAACAGATTTTGAAAGAAGTGCCAAACATGGACTGCTTTGCCAGATACAGAGTCGCCACCTAAATATTTTATTTTTGGGAAATTTAGGAAACCCTGACTCGTTGCCAAAGGCCACGTGTCCGTCATCACCAAAGTTGCCTCGGCTCGGGAACTTGGGTACGATTAGGGAAGGTCACTTCGTGAGCACCCCCGCTCGCCCGGTCAAAGACCGGCCTCTACTAACCATGATATATTATTTTGAAAACAATGTGAGTTCTTATTCCGGTTATTAGCCTAGGTTACTATGTGATGCTCGCAGCAAACAAGTATAGACTGGGCCGCCTGAATTGGAACAAAACATTTCATGTTCGTTTGTTTGAAAATGGTTTGATGGTGCTACCCGCAGGTAGGCTAAGACGCGGATTTGCCACCCTCAGGTGGGCTTAGGAAAACGTGATTTTGCCGCTATCTAGTGGGCTTAAAACAAACACTTGATGCATTGTCCCAATCCAAGTAACTCAACCTCCACCCACAGGCATTCAAGGCAGTTATATCACATAAGCACATAGCCTCATGGTAAGCATGCTATCATGGCAACACTCACACGCATGCAAGGATGCTAAAGCATAAAACTCACCGAGTACTCCAAGCCAAAAACGGAAGCTTATTAGAAATCAATGCATGATCCTAATTACACAGAATTGCCTAATGCAACACATGCAATAATGCAACTATAGCAGGCTCGGCTATTCTAAACATGGGATATGAAATGCTACACTTAACACGTATTCAATTTGGAATTGAAATACAAATGCAGTTTGTATGATGCGCCGAGCCCGATGCGTGAAAAACAGATGAATGATGCAAACATGCTGTCATACTGTATGCTAATTAAAATATGCCCTATATCTAACCATCGTAAGCAGGTAAATAAAAGGGAGAAAGAAATGGGGGTTGGAAGACATACATCACACTCACCCACACTTATTACAGTTATGCCCTCGCGCAGAGGGTCCGAATAAATAATACAGTCCAAAAATGAAAGAATAGTACAGTCCGAAATATACAGTCCGAATAATACAGATTCCTAATTAATTAACAAATTAAGCTAAGAAAACTATAAACTGGCATGCAAGCCAGGGGCTGCCTCGCTTCTGATAAATGATGTATGCGGGATTGCCTTTGCGCAGAAATCCACTGGGATGCCCAACTTAGCCTCTGTTTGCACTGTTTCTCGAAATGCGCGCCAAACTCTTAAAAGTTGCTGATTCCTCAATTTGCTGCAACAGAGAGCAGGAAAAGGGCATAGCAATGTATTTCACAGATATATGCATGCCTCGATCCTCGTGCCACCAATCACGCATATCGATGCATGATGGCCGAGGAATCGGATTGCACAACTCAATATAGGGTGCAATGCAGATGAATGTTACAACAAAACCTAACTCCATCATGGGTAATCCGGAGTGTCGGTGACTGGGGAATTGAGACCCGTTCCGTCACTCAGAGTACGAAACGCGCCTCGTTTCCCGTGCCCGGACTAACTCCTATCCCGGACACGATGCAATATACATGATATGCATGAATGCAACTAAAATACAATCTTAACATACACAATGCTATGAAAATGAGATGCCTCGAAATGCGTGCCCACGGGCGCGCAAACTGAGGAAATGATCCTAAGGCATAAAATGGCATACGCAATGCAAATTGGACTTACACTGATCATGAGTGAGCCTCAGCCACACTCACATAAGAGGTCGTCGGATAAAAAAGAGATGCCTCGAAATGCGTGCCCACGGGCGCGCAAACCGAGGCGATGCATACAGAATGCAAAATGTCATGGAAGTGATATGTAATGGAGTTAAAATGAGATGTCTCGAAGTGCGTGCCCGCGGGCACGCAAATCGAGAAAATGGCATACAGAATGCAATGATGCGAAAATGGCATACAGAATGCAGAATGGACTTATACCAACATGAGAGAGCCTCCGCCCTACTCATACGGGAGGCCGTCGGATGAAAATGAGGTGCCTCGAAGTGCGCGCCCACGGGCGCGCAAACCGAGGCGATGCATTAAAGCATAAAATGACATGGAAAATGATATGCAAACATGCAAATGGAATTTCAGCACTTACAAATGACGCAAAATAGTCCCGAAAAGTGGGGAAATGATACCAAATGCATGGAATGGTCCCGAAATGCGATAATAAGCACCCGGAATGGCCTATAGCCATGCTAAACATGCATAATTGGTACATGACATGCAAAACAGTAGCAAGGCAGCCCCCAAAATAGCATTTTTCAGTCTAGAACAAGGCCAAAGTGCAAGCATAGATAGGGCAACAATAGCATGCAAAAATACGAGCCAAGAGAGGGGTATTGAAGCAAGTGATACATGCGATGCTCAAATGGAAAAGTACCCTTCTACAACACTGAGAGGGACTAAAAATATGAACATTTACAGTAGATGACATCCCCCAACTCAGTATCAAACATGCTAAAAATGCTATGAAGAATAGGATACATAAGGCTATACATGAGTACCCAAACATTCATCAAACCAGAAAAGACCCTCAATGAAATATTTCAAGAAGCTCAAAATATGAATATTTTCAGTACTGATGATGGCCGAAATCAGAAGCTAGGTAAGCTTAAAAAGCATGCAAAATGGGGGTCAAAGAGGATATAAAGACAAGTATAACATGGAGACCCCAAACAAGATTAATCCATTCGACAATGTTGTAGAGAGACACAAAATAAGCTCACTCACAGTTCATGACATGCTCCAAAACAGACTACATGCAGGTCAAACAAATCATGCAAGTTTACGGTAAATATGAAAGATTGTGAAGAAAGTGCATGATAGAGAGGCCAAACAGGGTTGAGCCCTTCTTCAATGTTGAAGAGGGGCTCAAAATAGGCCCACTCACAGTTTATGTTATGCTCGAAAACAGATCACTCATAGGCCTAATATTTCATGCAAAAACAAGGGTAAAACATGGATTCAAAGCAACTTGCACATGGAGCATGAAAACAAGGTTGAGCCCTTCTTCAATGTTGAAGAGGGGCTCAAAATAAGCACAATATCAGTTCATGAGATGCTCCAATTCAGATCACACATAGGCCAAATATTCAATGCAAAATAATGGCATATAAGAGGATATTGAAAGAAGTGTAAGATGGAGGGCTCAAACAGAGTTGAGCCCTTAAACAAAGATCAAATAGCTCAAAAGAGGACCACTTTCAGTATTGGTCGGAGCTCAAAACAGTGAGCAAGTAGGGTTAAGAAAAGAGGCAAGAAAATGGTGTAAAAGAGGGATTTTGAGACTTACCCTTGAAGACAACTCTTTGCTACCTCTTGCTTGAGAAAGTTGCTTCTAAGCCTCTTAAGAACTCCTCCTTGCTGCTGGAAATGAAGTGGTGATGGTGTGCTTGGATGTGATGAAGAAATGGAACCAAACTTAAGAAGATTCAAAGAGATGGGGGTGTGGTTTTTGTTCTTGACTTGAGGCAAAGGTTTCTACTCTTGAGGAGAGGGAGAGAAGTGTATGCATGCAAGATTGTGTGATCAAGTCAGGCAAAAGTGTAGCCTTAAGGGATTAAGTTTCCCTTGCACCAAAAATATCCCCCGAAATCATATCTTTTGGGGGATACAGCTATACAGCTGTGAAACACCACTTCCCAAGGAGCATGGCCGGCTAGCCACTTTATTGGAGGTGGCCGGCCGCCACCCCCCTAGCCGCCGGCCAAGGGCAAAAATGGAAAGATGGATTTGCTGGCCGGCCACCACATGATGGTGTCCTCCCAGGTGTGTACAACAAGGCCCTGTGGTTGGAAATTGGCAACTCTGAACCAGGAGAAACAACAATTCACTTTTCAAAGAGGGTCAAAAATGAAAATAAGAATTACTGGCCGGCCATGGGTTTTTAGTGTCCTCCCATGTGTGTACAACACGAATATGTGGTTTTGGCTCGAAGAAAATGGCCCTAGGGTGGTCAACATTAGCCCGGAAGTGAGAAAAACGGGCGCCGGGGGGCGCCGGAAGAGCATAACAGGTTGCTTGGACAATTGCTAGCCTCCCACCCTCCAGTGATCTCCTGATGATAAAACAGAGGTACCTGCCAAAAATGAACAAAAACCGATGCAAAACGAATGCTCGGGGACCAAAACACGCAGTTCGAGGTCCCGAAAATAGGCTGTAAGCACCGAAAGTGGCATTCGGCCACGAAGTGGGTATCTAAGACCCCAGTGTCCCTCGTTTGATGAAACAGAGGTACCTGCCAAGAATGAACAAAAACCGATGCAAAACGAATGCTCGGGGGCCAAACCGCGAGGTTCGGGGCCCGAAAAACCGGCCGTTAAGCACCGAAAGTGGTGGTTAGCCACGACGAAGTGGGTATCTAAGACCCCGTGTGCCTCGTTAGGGAAGTAATGAGATGCATGCCAAAAAACGGAGGAATCGGAGATGGTTGGGTGGTCCCGAACCGAGGCACACGGCCTGACGGCTCCGAAAACCGGGAACCGGCTCCGAAATGGGCAAAATGGCCTACGGCCACGAAATGTAGCCCACGGCCACTGAGAGATGATCTGCTAGACCTCTCCCTCCCTCAGGAAAGAAAACAGAGAAAACCGAGTCCGGTTCGCAAACCGAGGCAAGCAAGGCACAAAGAGAGTTCGGAAGTCCGGAGGCAGGGCGCACGGCCGCGACTCTGAGACTTCTGAACGAGCACAATATGCAACATCACCGAGCGCTCAATCGGTGACGTCTGAGTCTTAAGGTCGGTCAAAATGGGGTGTCTACAGTTGCCCCTCTTTGACAGAACTCGGAAGTCACAATGACGGGAGTGAATGTCAAAGCCCAGAGACGACCCATTTTTGACAAGGCGAAGAAGACTTAGACAATCATACAAGATGAACAGAGATATGCCCGCAGGCGTGCCCGCAGGCAGGGGGGGCAAAATGCAAAGCGACATGCACAGAGCCAAATGATCATGCAAATGCAGCAAGCTGTAATGAGGCAAGTATTCGCAAATAGATGCAACAATTTTAAGCAAGAATGCAAAGCAACAACTACATTTCATGCAGTTAGGAATGCGGAGAATCATTCGGTTCTCGTCGCGTCTCACACGGAAAAGATACGATACCTGCGCGATTCGTCTGGTCGCACCAGCCTCAAATGAACCGTACATACAATATCGTGCCTGCAAAAGAGAGAAATTCAACAAGAACAATATGCTAACAACATATATTCAATGTGATTCCTGTGATTCCGAAAGTTTGACACACGCAGTGTCGGCGAGTGAATGCATCGCGATGCGAGAAAGGAACGTGCGTGACAACGCATGCACAAGCACAGAGATATGGTACACCAAGAAATCATGCATGACAATGCAAAATGTTGATTAGAATGCAAGTTATACGCACAACAATGCAAAATGAGCACGAATCAGGGTGCCCGTCGGTTGCGAAATAACGAGTAAGAAAACGCGCATTTCGGCGAAGGCAACTCAATCGCGGCCTCGGTTTCACCTCCTGGAGAGGTTACAACATGATTAAAAAGGATACACCTTGATTTTGATGAGTGATGATGAGACACATATCAGAAATTGCAGCTGAAGTTCCGACGGAGCAATTTCGCGCCAGAAAGCGCACTTTTCTTGAACTTTTTCAGGTCCCGGGAGCTCCAATCTTCCTCAAAATTTGCAGGGAGCTAGAGGGGGGTGTGGGGGAGGCTGCGGCCAAGTGGTGACCTAGGGGGAGGCCACCGGCCATGCTGCAAAAAGCAATTGGCCGGCCAGCCAGGAAAGGTGGCCGGCCGGCCATCTGTCCAAAAGTAGGGGCATTTTGGTCTTTTTCTCATTTCTATATATACACCCATCCATTCCATCCGAAATCACTCCCCCAAGTGTGAAATTCTCTCCTCTTGCTCTCTAAGCCATTTTTCCTTCAGATCTGCACTTTATACGCGCTTTTCGGCCTTTTTTGCAAGTTGTTTTCGCGAAATTCTTCAGATTTAAGCACTTTGAGGCGACTAAATTTTGATTTCGGAGCTTTTTCTCATTTTCACCACTTGAGGTAAGTTTGTCTCAATATTTGGAATATTTTCTCGGGAGTTGACTTTTGTTGACTTTTTATTTCCCGGGAGTTGACTTTTGTTGACTTTTTCCAATTTTGGCTCATTTTTGCTCATTTTGCTCCTTTTTGCAGATTTCTCGAAATGGCAGGCAATTTCCCTCACGGCGGAGGTCCTCCAGGCGCCGGAGATGATTTTGATATTATGGCACTCCCCCCGAGGGTCCGGCCTTTTATCCCTGAGAGATACGCCCCGGCGGTGCACATCCTTCCGCGAGCGGTTTTCGTCATTTCACGACTTCAACGACCGGGCACCCGGAGACTTGCTTCTACGAGAGCCAGAGCAGCACCTCTCTTCCGAGGCACGAGAGGTATTTTACTTTATTTTGCATTTTCGTGCACTTTGTAGCTTTGCCATGCTTAAACACACAGTTTTAGCTATGACATAGTACTTTGTCTGCATTCTGAATATGCAACTCAAACACTTGAATTGCTGAACACACGGCTCACTGACTGATTGATTGTGAACACACGGCACACATTAGTTAAGCATTGAACACGGCTCAAACACTGATTTGTCGAACACACAGCCCGAATTGAAGGTGAAACACGGCGCACACTGACTAGAGTAGAACACACAGTCCCAAACTCTGATTTTCTGAACACACAGTCCAAGTTGATGATGAACACAAGCCCACACTGATTAGGATTGAACACACAGCCCCAAACATAGATTTACTGAACACGCAGCCCAGATAGAAATAAAGTGAACACGCAGCCCACTGATTAGGATTTTGAACACGCAGCCAAAACACTGATTTACTGAACACGCAGCCCAGATAGAAATAAAGTGAACACGCAGCCCACTGATTATGATTTGAACACGCAGCCCAAACACTGATTTACTGAACACGCAGCCCAGATAGATAGAAAAAAGTGAACACGCAGCCACTGATTAGGATTTTGAACACGCAGCCAAAACACTGATTTACTGAACACGCAGCCCAGATAAAATAAAGTGAACACGCAGCCCACTGATTAGGATTTGAACACGCAGCCCAAAACACTGATTTACTGAACACGCAGCCCAAAACACGATTACTGAACACGCAGCCCAAAAACTGATTTACTGAACACGCAGCCCAGATATAATAAAGTGAACACGCAGCCCACTGATTAATGATTTGAACACGCAGCCCAAACACTGATTTACTGAACACGCAGCCCAGATAGAAATAAAGTGAACACGCAGCCCACTGATTAGGATTTGAACACGCAGCCCAAAACACTGATTTACTGAACACGCAGCCCAGATAGAAATAAAGTGAACACGCAGCCCACTGATTAGGATTTGAACACGCAGCCCAAAACACTGATTTACTGAACACGCAGCCCAGATAGAAATAAAGTGAACACGCAGCCCACTGATTGGATTTGAACACGCAGCCCAAAACACTGATTTACTGAACACGCAGCCCAGATAGAAATAAAGTGAACACGCAGCCCACTGATTTGATTTGAACACGCAGCCCAAACACTGATTTACTGAACACGCAGCCCAGATAGAAATAAAGTGAACACGCAGCCCACTGATTAGGATTTGAACACGCAGCCCAAAACACTGATTTACTGAACACGCAGCCCAGATAGAAATAAAGTGAACACGCAGCCCACTGATTAGGATTTGAACACGCAGCCCAAAACACTGATTTACTGAACACGCAGCCCAGATATAAATAAAGTGAACACGCAGCCCACTGATTAGGATTTGAACACGCAGCCCAAAACACTGATTTACTGAACACGCAGCCCAGATAGAAATAAAGTGAACACGCAGCCCACTGATTAGGATTTTGAACACGCAGCCCAAAACACTGATTTACTGAACACGCAGCCCAGATATAAATAAAGTGAACACGCAGCCCACTGATTAGGATTTTGAACACGCAGCCCAAAACACTGATTTGTTTCATTTGCACACAGCTTCTTCATTTCATTTGCACACAGCTACTTCATTTCATTGTGTACTGAACACATGTATTCATTCTGAATGCAGGTTGGCTCTCGTACTGTACGAGGATATGGCTCTACCGCCGCGAGAGACTGGTATGCTGAGCTTCCAGAGGCCGTCCGGGATCTGGTTGATCTAGCAGGATTCGGACCATTCTGCGTGGGATTAGCACGTTGTCCTGCTAGCAGGACATTGTTAGCTGCTCTGGTGGAGAGATGGTGGGACACCACCAATTCCTTCCATTTCTCTGCCACTGGGGATATGACCATGACCCCGCTGGACTTGCTGTGCTCACCGGCCTAGACACAGGCGGTTGGCCCATTCCTTATGACGAGGATATGGGTGAGTGGGAGGCTGCATGGATACATCTGTTGGGGGCTCGCCCACCTGTAGACAGAGCTTCCGGGAGGGTCCGGTACACCTGGTTCTCTTCCCGTTTCCGGAGGCCAGAGATGGAGCCTGAGTCTCCTGAGGAGATTGAGCAGTACACTCGGGTTTCCTCATGTTCCTCTTTGGCACCACTTTGTTTGCCGACAGGGGGAACACTGTTGGGCTGTATCTGCTGAGCGCCTTGGTGGACCTATCACAGGTCAGGCGATATGACTGGGGTGGCGCGGCATGGCTACCCTTTATTGTTACATGAGTGCAGCCTCTCGCGGGCGGGGAGACTTGCTTGGCGGCTATTGGAGAGCCTGGGAGGTACGTTCTGTCCTCTTGATGATTTACATTTCTGCTTCTCATTACTTGTTCATTGCACACACGGCGCACTTTGCACTCTGTATTCTGCTTTAGCACTTTGTATTCACATTCCGCACTGCTTTCTCAGCTATGGGTGTACGTATACTTTCCCACATTAGCTCCGGAGATGGAGGTGGCTGGAGTCCTTATGACTCCGTTTTCACTGGTATTCGAGGGCGAGCATCGAGCGAGACCTCGAGAGACTCTCTTCTACCTGCGACAGTATTTTGATACTGTGCGGACGACAGAGGTATTTCAGAACTCTCAGTTCCTTTCATTTTCATCTTTGACTTGCCCTGTATACTGCTGATTTCTGATTGATTTATGCACTGGTTATCCGCAGATTACCTGGCAGCCCTGGGCGGTCTTTGGCGATGGTCTCCGATATCAGTATCCCGGAGGATCGAGTAATTCCCAGTACAGGTTCCTGCTCGAGGGACCGATCGGTAGGGCGTGGTTCCTGGGGGAACGCTTTCTGCGCCAGGTGTGGGGGTATGATTCTCAGGACCCTCCTGCTGTACCTCCAGCCACTATGCGGACTGCGGATAGGCTATCTTCCCATGAGGTTACCAGTGCCATGCAGGGCACCGATGCTTTGTTACATCTCATGGAGGGGGACTACGCCACCTATCGTCGCATATATCTGATGCCCCCTTGACGGGAGTGCGTGCTCCGACACTGAGGCCTACTGACATACCATCTTCGAGTCGTGCCCGTGCTACGGGTATCCCTCCTCTAGCAGGGCTGGTGCATCTAGGGGTAGAGGTAGTTCTATTCCTCCGATCCCTCCGTCTCTTCATCCTCATGCTGGGTGGCCAGACATGCCGACCGAGCTGACGAGCTGGCGGTTCGGGACTCCTTACCAGGTCCCGCTAGAGCCTCCTCTTCCTGACCACAGATATGTCAGAGACCCTGACTCACCCCCGGTATGTTTTTCAGCTTTGATTCTTCAGTCAGATATTTGGACATTCATTCCTTTACTGATAGTTTTGCATTTGTATTTGCAGCCTCCAGTTGAGTACACGGACGAGCTGCTCGGGATGCTAGCCACATTCGAGGGCATGATCCTACGGAGGGAGGGACATCTAGCCATCATGGGCGTGCAGGTACTGTCTATCTTTCCGTATTTAGCATAGTTCTGATAACATACTGGTTTTGAACATTCTGCTGTATTGATAATCTGTGTAGAACACATCTGACACACACTCCACTCACATATTGTACTTGTATCTGCCTTTCATATTTGAACTGATGCATTGAACTCTTCACTTTCAGATGCCTCCTGTATACGCACCACCGCGGGCCAGGCCACCCGGGCCTTCTCAGAGAGGTCGAGGTGCTGGGCCATCTAGGCCTTTTCGAGGAGCTGGGCCATCCAGGCCTTCTCAGGGAGCGGGGCCATCTAGGCCCGTCCGAGGAGCTCGAGGAGCAGGGTCGTCTCGCAGACGCAGGGCACCCATTATTGAGGAGGAGGATGAGGAGGTCGCAGACCGTGAGTCAGACGCATCTGTTGGGGAGGAAGGCTCCGGTCTTGGTTCCGGGAGTGGAGGTGAGGCTGAGGGGGATCTGGAGGATGACAGCTCTGATCCGGATGGTGATGATGGTGCAGAGGTTATCCCGCAGAAGAGGATGAGAGGGCCTCCTCATTCCCGTTCCCGAGGATATTGATGCTATTTCCTGCTTTATTTTACTTTTTGGCTAGTAGTTTGTAGCACTTTGCATATTGTTAGGCAGTTTTATATCCTGTAAAACTTGTACCTTTGTTTGTTGTAAAACATGATGGAATGAAACAGCTTTTGAAAAGATGTTTGTATTTGAAATTCTTAGCATCGCATCGCATCATTTTGCACAAAATGGAATTGAATGGAAATGTGCCTTGTGTATTTACCAGGTCAGGTAATGAACCGACGCAACAAATCAAACAACTCGACTCACTAAGAAATAACAGAATCTTAGCAAGTTTACAACTCGATAAGCAAAGTACAACAATGTTAACGACTCGATAAACAAGACTTAACAAAATTGCGTAAACAAAAGGTAACAACTCAAAGCACAAAAAGCGACAGCTCGACAAAACTTACAACTCGATAAACAAAGCAACAACTCGATAAGCAAAAGTACAACAAAGCGCACTTCGGACGGACGATCTGGATGATGGAACGTATCCGAAACTGAGAGAAATGGAGGCCTTCGACATCCCCGATGCGTAGAAATGCCTCAAACTTCTTTCCGGAGGGTAAAACAGGACCAATGCGTGGCCGAACAATTTCGCATTTGGAGACTAGAGGGTGGCCGGCCTACTAGAATAGATGGCCGGCCGGCCACCTCCCCCACAACCCCCAGATTTTTGACACGTGTCCTTTGAATAGTGTTTTACCCCCCTATAAAAGCCCCAGCCCTGGAACTAATTCATTTCATCACCGTTTCTCACAAAAATGGAGGCATTTCTCGCAGAAAATCTCACAACTTGGATTTCTTCTCTAGACGGCTCGGAAAAGTTGAACTTCCGGGGTTTTGGCTTAAATGCACTATTTACGCTGCGCCGGACTCCGCTACATCTTCCTTTCCTCCATGCCGCGGCGAGGTTTTGGAACCCGGTGACGCACGTCTTCAGCTTTGGAGGGCAAGAGGTATGTCCCACTTTTGAAGATTTTCAAGTTTTGATAGAATCTGAACGCTCCGAAGAGATTTTGCCTCAGTCTCGTTTTGGCCACGCCCAAGCTTTAGGGCGGATGTGCGGTCTCAACGCGCATGATGCTCGACCTCTGACTTGTAACGGGATGTTGGATATCCCGAGCCTGGTTTACCGATTCTCTGATGCCGGTGACCGCAGCGACCATCATTGGCAAGGTTTCCGACAACATGCCCTCTGCTTGTGCATGCTATCTCATTTTCTGTTTGTCTCGGGCTCCGGAGGGGCTAGCATCCGTTTGATTGAAGTCGCTCAAGGCTTGCGGGAAGGAAAGAGCTGTATCGCCATGACATTAGCCGAGACACTGATGGGCTTGGATGCTTTCTACCGCCAAGAGACAACTAGATTTGCAGGGAGTCCACTACTGCTGCAGGTAATGTTTCCCACCCAATCTCACATATGTATTTGCTCACATCACTCGGCCCTCAGGCTCGGTTTTTCTCACAAAACCCTCATCTCACTTTTCTCTCATCGTACATCTCTCTATTCTTTACTCTCTCATTTTTCATCCCTCCCCAGATATGGTTGATGGATAAATTGCAAGTTGTGGACTCTTGCCCTGCTTACTCAGCCCGCGGCTACTTCTTTCGACAACGCCTGGTTGACGCCCTTGATGAGGGATGGTGGTTTGAATGGATGTGCAATTTGTCTGCCGTCACATTGCTTGGCGCTGTCCTTGGCTTAACCTTCCGGCGATGAGCTATAGCATGTTCCAGGATACTGGGATCCGTCTGATCGGCTTGACCCATTGTGTATTCTATTTCCCATTCCGTATTCTGCGCCAATTTGGTCATGATCAGACTTGCCCTCCGGAGGGAATTGAGTACCCGGTTACTTTTCCGGTTCGAGGTGCACACCTTGCCCGACATACTACGGCCTGGAGGACTAGAGAGCTCCTACCCCTGCCCCTGTTTTCAGTTGCACTTTGTCTGACGAGTGCTGGGATTGGCTCAACGAAGAAGCACAGGTTGGGCCTAGGTTGGCATCAGAGGCTTCAACTAGCTCTGGCAGGGGGCGCAGGAACACCTGACTTGACTATGCCCCGGATTTATTGCTTTACTAGTACTTTCAAGTTTTCTTCCTGAGTGTAATAAAAAGCAACTTCAATTGTATGCAAGAGCAAGAGAACTCTGTTTTGAAATCAATGAAATTGAAGGTTGTGGTACTGAAAATTCTCCGCTTTGGTCCAAAAATGGTCTTAGTTGTAAAAAGATTAATTTGAACAAAGTCAACTTTTATTAAAACTTTTCAAAACTATTTTCGATATGGATCAGAACTGGACACGCCTGAGATCTGTCACTGAGATGCACAACCCCGGATCCTAGCAACTGGAAAGTTGCCCCTAGTTTGAAAGGTACCGCAGCACTTCATTGCAACGGAAAGTTGCCCCTAGTCTGAATAGCACTGTACCGGAGATCACGATAAATGCTGATGAAAGAGATGACTGAGATGATCAAATGGACAAAGTTGATCGGGGAAAAGATTGTGGCTGAACTTCAAGACGAAGTTGCCTACGTATCCCAAAGATGGGAATCAAGCCTTACGTAGTTCAGGCTTAGGTTCGCTCGGGTATTTTCACTCTCCTTTTGCGCTCTAACTTTTGCCAAGGCCGCCCTTTGCGGGTTTTCAACCTTGCGAGCTCAGTTTTTATAATTTCAAATTTTCTGTGCTCTGAGTTTTGCCTAGGTCGCCCTTTCGGGTTTTCGGCCTAGCGAGCCTCTCAGGGGTAGTATTTCTTCAACTTGTCCATGTTGATCGGTTGGGAAAACTCTAAGCCATCTAGATCCATCAGAACCACAGCTCCACCTGACCAGATTGACTTGATGATGTAGGGACCAGTCCAATTAGGTCTGAACTTGCCCCTTGGGTCGTGGATGGGAGCTCGGTTGTCTTTGAGCACCAAATCTCCTTCCTTCAAATTCCTGGACTTAACCTTCTTGTTAAAAGCCCGGGCGATTCTACGTTGATAACTTTGGACGTGGTACAGTGCTTTCAACCTTCTTTCATCGAAGAGCATGAGTTCCTCAAATCTGCTTTGTTGCCAGTCTGCCTCGGCTATTTGACACTCGGCCAATACTCGTAATGACGGAACCTCAATCTCAATAGGTAGAACGGCCTCCATCCCATAAACCAGAGAATACGGAGTCGCCCCAGTAGAAGTTCTGATTGAAGTCCTGTAGCCCCACAGAGCAAACGGCAGCTTATCTGGCCAGTCCCGGTAGGTTTCCACCATCTTCTGTAGTATGCGCTTGATATTCTTGTTGGCGGCCTCAACTGCTCCATTGGTTTGCGGCCGATAGGTAGATGACTTATGAAAAGCCACATTGTATTTCTCCAACAAATCAATCACCTCCTTCTTGAAGTGGGAACCATTGTCTGAAATTATTTCGTTTGGGACCCCATAGCGACAGATGATGTTGTTTCTGATAAATTTGCTACATGCGAAGCCTTCAACACCGCATAAGATTGGGCCTCAACCCACTTTGTGAAATAATCTATCGCTACCAAGATGAACTCATGCCCATTCGACCCCTTCGGCGTAACTGCTCCGATTACATCAATTCCCCAGACTGAAAACGGCCATGGCGAAGTCATGTTGTACAGCTTTGTTGGCGGGATGTTCATACGATTTGCATGAATCTGACATTTGTGGCATCGCCGGACGAAACTAATACAATCCTCCTCCATGGTGGACCAGTAATAACCCTGTCTGAGGATCTTCCGTGCCAACATTACCCCATTCATGTGCGCACCACATTCTCCCCGTGGATGGCTTCCATCAGACGCTTTGACTCTTCGGCATCAACGCACAGTTTATGCATTCCCAGATGACCCGTTTATACAGTTTACCCCCGCAGATGATGAACTGAACTGCCATTCTTCTGATTGCTCTTTTGTCTTTGGCATTTACCCCTGGCGGGTATGCTTCTTTCTCCAAGAAATTCCAGATGTCGTAATACCAGGGGTGTTCGTCCTGAACTTCATCTATGGCTGCAATCGACTCATAGGCAGGTGCGAATTTCTGGTCGATGATGACTGGACGCATCCGGACTCCACACGGGATGTCTATCATAGAAGATAGAGTTGCTAAAGAATCTGCGAACCTGTTGTTCTCTCTTAGTAGATGAGTAAAACTTAGCTTCTCAAACCGAGGAATCAGCAAATCCAAGGTTTGGTGATACATCATCATCTTTTCCTCTTTTACTTTCCAGTCTCCTTTAGCTTGAGACACAACAAGGTTCGAGTCCCCAATGACGTCCAACCGTCTTGCCCCTAGTTCCAGGGCTGCTTCTAAGCCAGCAATACACGCCTCGTATTCTGCTTCGTTGTTCGAGACTTTGAATCGGAGTTTGAAGGCTAGAGGGATACGGGAATCATCGGGTGCTATCAGCAACACTCCTATCCCATACCCGTGTTGATTTGACGCTCCGTCAAAGTACATCGTCCAAGCTTCATCGTCGATGTGCAGAATTGATTCATCTGGGAACAGGTACTCAACTGCTTCATCCCCCTCAACCGGGTGGTCGGCAAGGAACTCTGCCACTGCTCTTCCTTTCACTGACTTGCGTGTCACGTACGTGAGATCAAATTCGGAGAGCAACAGCAACCAACGAGCTAGCCTACCCGTAAGCGCTGGTTTCTCGAAGAGATATTTGATGGGATCAAGTCGTGAAACCAACATTACAGAGTGAGCTAACAGGTAGTGCCGCAGCTTCCTGGTAGCCCATACCAAAGCTAAGCAAGCCTTTTCCAGCGGTGTATACCGGGTTTCATACTCCAGCATCTTCTTGCTGAGATAGTAGATGGCTCTCTCCACCTTGTCTTCTGATTCTTGTGCAAGCATGCAGCCCATCGTAGTTTCAGTTACTGACAGATACAAAATCAACGGTTTCCCTGGTTCTGGCGGTGACAACACGGGCGGGTTCTGTAGATATTCTTTAATCTGTTCAAATGCAGCTTGACATCGGCCGTCCCATTGGAACTTCTTTCCTTTCTTCAGGAGACCAAAAAGTGGTTCACAAGTCAAGGTTAATTTTGAGATAAACCGTCTTATGAATTGCACTTTACCCAGAAAGCCTCGCACCTCCTTTTCAGTCCTTGGTGGTGGCATTTCTAAGATGGCCTTGATTTTGGAAGGGTCGACCTCGATGCCTCTTTGTGTAATCAGAAACCCCAGCATTTTTCCCGCTGTAACACCAAATGTACATTTCTGAGGGTTTAGCCGCAACCGGAATTCCCTGATCCTTTGGAAAAACTTATGCAAGGCGGTGTAGTGGCCCTCTCTTTCCTTGGACTTGACAATCATGTCGTCCACATACACCTCAACCTCTTTGTGGATCATATCATGTAGTATTGTGGTCGCGGCCCGTTGATAAGTAGCTCCAGCGTTCTTCAACCCAAACGGCATTACCCGGTAGCAGTATGTCCCCCACGGGGTGGTGAATGCAGTCTTTTCCCGGTCTTCTGGTGCCATTACTATCTGGTTGTATCCTGAGAAGCCATCCATGAATGAGAGCAATGCATGCCCTGCTGTGAAGTCTACCAACTCATCGATGTGCGGTAACGGGAAGTCGTCCTTCGGACTAGCCTTGTTCAAATCCCTGAAGTCTACACACACCGGGATCCTGCCATCTTTCTTCGGCACCGGAACAATATTAGCCAACCAAGTGGGTACTCTGATACCAGCAGGAAGCCTGCGTCAATTTGCTTGGTGACCTCTTCTTTAATCTTGAGAGCCCAATCCGGGCGGATCCTTCTGAGTTTCTGCTTGACAGGTCGGGCCTCGGGGTCAAGGGGGATCCGATGCTGTACAATCTCAGGATCGATTCCAGGCATGTCTTCGTAGGACCACGCGAAAACATCTTTGAAATCTTTTAATAAAGCGACTAAGCGCTCGCGTTCCTCCGAAGACAACGTGGACCCGATCTGGACCAGCCGCGGGTCCTCCTCAGTACCAATGTTCACGGTAATGATTTCATCCGTTAAGGGTTTAACAAATCTCTCTTGCTCTTGCTCAATTAAACGTTGTAAAACCGGAGGAACTTCGTCCTCGTCGTTTTCATCAAAGTTTTGAAAGTCTGAATTAATGCAATAAATCAAAGGCACAGAGAAATACTCGGAAACCACATTCACCTCATTCTCATTAAGTTCATCCAAATCGTCCAATTCTTCTGTTACAACAGACTCAAAAGAAAAGGAAAAAGACGACCTGGACAGGACTGTGGCATCCGGGTTAACATCCCCAGGAGTACCAGACTCAGACTCAGTCGAGCTGGAACCTGATTCCGACTCACAGGACTCAGTGGAATCAGATTCCGGCTCACTACCTGACCCGGTGCTGCTGGACAAAAATCCCTCCTCGTACTGCCAAGTGAGAGAGGGTGCGATTGATGCATCCAAGATAGCTGCTGGTTGGCTCGCAGCCGTTCCATCCCCAATCATGGAAACCACGAAGTTATCCCCCAAGCACTCTTGGTCGATCGGAGGATCAGAGAGGAGACATGCCAGTGCTACCCCCATTTCAAAATCTGTACCCTCAGGATTCCCTGCTTTATTCTGCTCAACCTCAGTTGTTGGGTCTGTCTGCTCTGTGGCGACGTCATCCCCGGATAGTTGCAAGTCGAAGAAGATTTCGAAACCTGGTACGCGCTTCCTCTCCGCGTTTATCCACGGCTCTGGGAAGCCACAAAATGGAAAATCTTCCCCCTCCCGGACAAAGCGTCCGTTCAGGGTACCCTGAATGGGCCTGTGTATTAGGTCAAACGGCTTCCCAGCCTGCTTCGCTCTGGCTCTGCCAGCCATTTCCTTTCCTTTCCTTACCCAGTCCTCTTTGGTGGGCAGATAACCCAGTCCAAAGGTATGCGGATTGTGTGGCACTTCGGCCAACGCTGCGACTCCTTTCCTGCCGCTCCTTCCTAATCCCATCCCGGGAATATGTTGTAGCTTGTTCATGAGGTAGACTGATTGGGCACTAACGTACACACCTTCATTCACAGCCATAATGTTCTGTACTACCCGGGCCTCAGCCAAAGTGAATCCTGATAAGAATACATCTTCTGTGCCATGCTCAATATCCAGGACTGGCGTAGATACCTCCGGAGGCGGGTGGATTGATGAGTTCCCAAATACAATGGCTACTCCCTTTCTATAGGGGTATTTCACCTTCTGATGTAGAGTGGAAGAGACTGCCTTTACTTGGTGCAGCCACGGCCGCCCCAAGAGTAAGTTGAAGGTTGCGGGAACGTCCAAGACATGAAATTCGATGTCGTGTTGTCCTGGACCAACCTTAGTTTGAATCTTGACAATCCCCATCACTTCCCTGCTCGTATTATCGTATGCTTTGATCACCTGAGTTGTTGGTGTGAAGTCCGCGGGCTTCAACCCAACTGCATATGCTGTTCTGACTGGGCAGACATTGATGGCGGACCCGGTATCAACAAGTACCACCGGTATCCATTTATCTCTACACTCCACGGAGACGTAGAGAGGTTTGTTATGGTTCACGCCCTCAGGCGGCAATTCCTTGTCTGAAAAGGTTAATGCCGAGGAACCTCCTCCTGGAAAAATCAGCCCAACCAGCTGTTCTGGTGTAGTTTCGATGGAGAGTTTGGCCTTGTCCATGGCAGATAGGACGGCCTGTCTGTGCACCCTTGATGCCATAAGCAGTCCCCAGATGGAGATGTCTGCTTGTATCTTCTTCAATTGCTTGAGCACAACTTCTTCTTCTATCTGTTTCTCTCTCTGCTTCTCAGCCTCTTTATCTTTTCCAGATGCCTCAGGTTGGTCAAGGTGTGGGGGCTTGAAATACCGCCCACTCCTGGTCATATGAGCAATCTCGTCTATATACCAGGTATCATCCGGTTGAGCACCTGCCCAATCTTCGTCTGTGTGGGCAAGACATAAGTCGTCGTCTTCCCACCACATTCCCTCGGCAGCCGACAGACATCTGTTCGGCTCCGGTATAATCGTGCTCGCAGCACCTTCAGTCTTTACGCCCACAGCGTTCTCTGTTTCTGTGTGCACAGCACTTTCGACCCCCACATGGGCCTTGGCTTTTCTAATTCTTTCAGAATCGTCAAGGAGCATGGCCGGCTATACAGCTGTGAAACACACTTCCCAAGGAGCATGGCCGGCTAGCCACCTTTATTGGAGGTGGCCGGCCGGCCACCCCCCCTAGCCGGCCGGCCAAGGGCAAAAATGGAAAGATGGATTTGCTGGCCGGCCACCACATGATGGTGTCCTCCCAGGTGTGTACAACAAGGCCCTGTGGTTGGAAATTGGCAACTCTGAACCAGGAGAAACAACAATTCACTTTTAGGAGAGGCTCAAAAATGAAAAGAAGAATTACTGGCCGGCCATGGGTTTTTAGTGTCCTCCCATGTGTGTACAACACGAATATGTGGTTTTGGCTCGAAGAAAATGGCCCTAGGGTGGTCAACATTAGCCCGGAAGTGAGAAAAACGAGCGCTGGGGGGCGTCGGAAGAGCATAACAGGTTGCTTGGACAATTGCTAGCCTCCCACCCTCCAGTGGTCTTCCTGATGATAAAACAGAGGTACCTACCAAAAATGAACAAAAACCGATGCAAAACGAATGCTCGGGGGCCAAACCGCGAGGTTCGGGGCCCGAAAACCGGCTGTAAGCACCAAAAGTGGCGTTCGGCCATGAAGTGGGTATCTAAGACCCCAGTGTGCCTCGTTATGATGAAACAGAGGTACCTGCCAAGAATGAACAAAAACCGATGCAAAACGAATGCTCGGGGGCCAAACCGCGAGGTTCGGGGCCCGAAAACTGGCCGTTAAGCACCGAAAGTGGTGTTTGGCCACGAAGTGGGTATCTAAGACCCCAGTGTGCCTCGTTAGGGAGTAAATGAGATGCATGCCAAAAACCGGAGGAATCGGAGATGGTTGGGTGGTCCCGAACCGAGGCACACGGCCTGACGGCTCCGAAAACCGGGAACCGGGCTCCGAAATGGGCAAAATGGCCTACGGCCACGAAACATAGCCCACGGCCACTGAGAGATGATCTGCTAGACCTCTCCCTCCCTGCAGGAAAGAAAACAGAGAAAACCGAGTCCGGTTCGCAAACCGAGGCAAGGCACAAAAGAGAGTTCGGAAGTCCGGAGGCAGGGCGCACGGCCGCGACTCTGAGACTTCTGAACGAGCACAATATGCAACATCACCGAGCGCTCAATCGGTGACGTCTGAGTCTTAAGGTCGGTCAAAAATGGGGTGTCTACAGTTGCCCCTCTTTGACAGAACTCGGAAGTCATAACAATGACGGGAGTGAATGTCAAAGCCCAGAGACGACCCATTTTTGACAAGGCCGAAGACTTAGACAATCATACAAGATGAACAGAGATATGCCCGCAGGCGTGCCCGCAGGCAGGGGGGGCAAAATGCAAAGCGACATGCACAGAGCCAAATGATCATGCAAATGCAGCAAGCTGTAATGAGGCAAGTATTCGCAAATAGATGCAACAATTTTAAGCAAGAATGCAAAGCAACAACTACATTTCATGCAGTTAGGAATGCGGAGAATCATTCGGTTCTCGTCGCGTCTCACACGGAAAAGATACGATACCTGCGCGATTCGTCTGGTCGCACCAGCCTCAAATGAACCGTACATACAATATCGTGCCTGCAAAAGAGAGAAATTCAACAAGAACAATATGCTAACAACATATATTCAATGTGATTCCTGTGATTCCGAAAGTTTGACACACGCAGTGTCGGCGAGTGAATGCATCGCGATGCGAGAAAGGAACGTGCGCGACAACACATGCACAAGCACAGAGATATGGTACACCAAGAAATCATGCATGACAATGCAAAATGTTGATTAGAATGCAAGTTATACGCACAACAATGCAAAATGAGCACGAATCAGGGTGCCCGTCGGTTGCGAAATAACGAGTAAGAAAACGCGCATTTCGGTGAAGGCAACTCAACCGCGGCCTCGGTTTCACCTCCCGGAGAGGTTACAACATGATCAAAAAGGATACACCTTGATTTTGATGAGTGATGATGAGACACATGTCAGAAATTGCAGCTGAAGTTCCGACGGAGCAATTTCGTGCTAGAAAGTGCACTTTTCTTGAACTTTTTCAGGTCCCGGGAGCTCCAATCTTCCTCAAAATTTGCAGGGAGCTAGAGGGGGGTGTGGGGGAGGCTGCCGGCCAAGTGGTGACCTAGGGGGAGGCCACCGGCCATGCTGCAAAAAGCAATTGGCCGGCCAGCCAGGAAAGGTGGCCGGCCGGCCACCTGCCCAAAAGTAGGGGCATTTTGGTCTTTTTTCTCATTTCTATATATACACCCATCCATTCCATC
>JAPPVO010000007.1:122548614-122641292 GCA_030407325.1 Camellia japonica
ACGGATTCCGAATATGCACTAGGTCGAATGGTCAAAAAAAGGGTGCCCGGTGAAAACCGGGTATCTGTTCCCATCGTGCAAGAGCCCGTAACTGGTCAGCCTTACGGCACGCTTCTCAAAGCGAGCCTCCGGCAAACCGTTCAGGAATAGCAGATGGCAAACACGGTGTCCTAGGCACACCAATGCAAATGCAATGCAAAGAGACACATAAGTGTAGTCAAAACAAGATATCATGAGTTCGAGACAAGTTCTCTAAACTCCCCAGCAGAGTCGCCAGAAACTGTAGACGTCTCCGAACGTCCCGGGAGAAATTCCGTTTTGTTCATTGGGCTCACTACAGTTCGGACTCAAATGTCACGGTTCTGAATCTAACCTCGCAAAGTGTAATGCGAGACCGATAAATCACCAAAGAGTCCAAATCTGGAAAATCGTTTTGAAAACTGATTTTGAAAGAAGTGCCAAACATGGACTGCTTTGCCAGATACAGAGTCGCCACCTAAATATTTTTTTGGGGGAATTTAGGAAACCCTGACCCGTGCCTAAGGCCAGTGTCCATCATCACCAAGTTGCCTCAGCTCGGGAACTTGGGTACGATTGGGGAAGGTCATTTCATGAGCACCCCCGCTCGCCCGATCAAAGATCGGCCACTACTAAACATGATATCTTCTTTTGAAAACATATGTGCTCTTATTTCGGTTTATTAGCCTAGAATTGCTACGTAATGCACCCAACATACAAGTATAGACTGGATCGTCTAAGTTAGAACAAAACATCTCATGTTTGTTTTTGAAAACGGTTTGCTACTCGCAAGTAGGCTAAAATACGGATTTTGCCACCCTCAAGTGGGCTTAGAAAACATGGTGATTTGCCACTCTCAAGTGGGCTTAAAACTCACAATCGATGAATTGTTCCAATTTAAATAATCCAACCTTCACCCACAGGCATTCAGGCAGGTATATCACATAAGCAGTTAGCCTCATGGCAAACATGCTATCATGGCAGTCACTCACACACATGCAAGGATGCTAAAGCATAAACACTCACCGAGTACTCCAAGCCAAAACAGAAACTAGTTAGTAATCAATGCATGAGCCTAGTTCATGTTAAGATGGCTAATGCAACACATGCAAAATGCAACTAAGATAGGCTCGGCTATTCTAAGATGGCATATGAGACGCTACAGATAACATGTATTCAACTCGGAATTGAAATACAATGCAGTTAGTATGATCGCTGAGCCCGGTGCATGCAATACAGATGAATGAATGCAAAATGCGAACATATAGATGCTAATTGAAACATGCCCCAACACTAACCATCATAATTGGTAAATAAAAGGGAGAAAGACGTGGGGTTGGAAGACATGCATCACACACACGCACACTTATTACAACAGTTGGCCCTCTCGCGGAGGGTCCGAATAAATAATACAGATTCAACTAGCTAATCTAAGCTAATTAAACTAGTTATTACACAACCAAAATGAATAACGAATTACATCTAAATATTATACAACATTAATTAATTAGCAAATTAAGCTAAGGAAGCAGGTAAGTTAGCACGCAAGCTATATGAAATGGACTGCCTCAGCTCTGTTCCGACTGATAAAGGATGCATTCATGCTCGAGTCGCCTTGTCAGGAAATCCATCGCGATGCCTCGGCTCGCCCTTGTTTGCAATTGATTTCAGAAAGTTGCACTAGGCTCCAGAGAGTAGAGTTGGCAATGGGACCCGGCCCGACGGGGACCGACCCCCCGACCCCGAATTGAGTGGTGATTCCCCGAAAAATATCCCCGTGGGGACGGGGACGGTATTTAAAATTTCATCGCCAATGATATACGGGCCGGGGACGGGGATACAGCTTTCAGCCCCGGCCCCGCCCCGACCCCGGCCCCGATTCCCGCCCCGAACTTCCCCGACAATCCCCGGAGGTATATATATATATATATGTTTAACCTTTATTATATAATATCTAATATAATATGTTTAAGCTTTATTATATAATATCTTTTTGATCAGAATGATCATCAGAAGGCTATGACTCATCTAATATAATATCTAATATAATATCTTTTTGCCCCGAACTTCTCTCGTCCTTCTCTCTCTCTCTCTCTCAACTCTCGTCCTTCTCACAGCAGTAGCCTATCGTTCTTCATGTCTCTCACAGTCGATCTCACTCTCAACTCTCACTCTCACCGATCTCCTCCTCACCCAAAAGCAGAAGGAATCACTGTGATTGCCTCAGCGATGTGTTATACCTTGCCTCCAGCATGCTCCACGAATTCAGCTGGTGAAAATGAGCTTCCATGGCACACACAAATGATGCTGACCTTTGTTTTGGTATATCTGTACAAAAACCCAGTAATGGTTTTCCCGTGTTCAGCTGGGATTATTTTTAGATCTGTTAGATCTATTAGATTATTTTTAGATCTGTTAGATTATTTTCTTTTAGATCTGTTAGATTATTTTTAGATCTGTTAGATTATTATTTTTTAATTTAAATCTGTTGATTTTTTTTTTAATTTAGATCTGTTAGGTTTTCAGATTATTTTTTTTAATTTAAATCTGTTGATGGTGATGATCTGATCTTGTTTGTTGTTGTTGAATTTTTGGGATTGAAATTTGAATCAGATTTGGGACTTTTTTTTTTTTTGGTCGGGGAATTTCTGGGGTCGGGGAAACCCGATCCCCGTTAGGGGGCGGGGGGGGCCGGTGATAGCTTCCCCGTCGGGGATCGGGGTCGGGGCCGGGAAATTTCTACTGTCGGGGATCGGGGACGGGGAGGGCGATCCCCGGCCCCGCCCGCCCCGTTGCCATTCCTACCAGAGAGATGAAACTCCACCCAGGGAAGCTGTGGGAAGGCTGCCGGCCAGCTATAGGCAAGGGAGGCCACCTGCCGACCACCCTTGGTGTTGAAGACCAGAAAAGGTGGTCGGCCGACCAGTTCATTCTCCTGGTTTCTGTATTTTCTGCAACAAAGGCTAGAGAGAGAGAAAGCAAGGTATTTGAAACACATGTGTGCATGACCACTCTCCTCGTCATTGCATAAGCTCTAGAGGGTGTAGTTCTCGGTTCTCGTGCCATCAATCACGCACCCCGATGCATGATGGCCGAGGAGTCGAATTGCATGACTCAATGTGAAATGAATGCACATGTAAACACCTAAAGCCAACAACTCTATCATGGATAGTTAAGAGCGTCGGTGACCGAGAATCGAGGCACGTTTCGTCACTTTGAGTACGAAACGTCTCTCGTTTCTCGTGTTTGGACTAAAACCCTACTCCAAACGCAATGCAACAAACAATGAATGGACAAATGTAACTCTAGCATGCGACCTAAATGCAATGCAACTAAGTGATGCGAAGATGCACGGAATGACATGCAAGCATGCAAATGGCACACACAATGCTATGAACTAATCAATGGCATACTCAATGCACATGGATTATATGGCATGCATGCACGATGCACTAACATACGCAATGTTATGAACGAGGCATACGCAATGCAATGGTCAAACATGCGATAACATGGACTATATGGCACACACAATGCAAGATGGACTTAAACCAAGATGGATGGACCTCAGCCGCACCCAAATCAGTGGCCAATATGATGAAAATGAGGCAACAAGGTATATGCAAACATGCGCAAATGCAAGGGACCAAACCTAAGGAACAAAGTGCAACTCTACCAAAGCATGACGAGGATGAAATATGGCATACAATGACACATGTTCCGGCTCTAAAATGACATACAAGATGGTCCCGAATCATGCAAACAACTCACCCGATGCATGTTGGATGGCACAATTACCGAAATTAGTGAAGTGCATTACACTAGAGGTATGCAAAGCGATGCCCCAATGACCAAACCAACTCCAAAAAGTCCCTATGCAGACCCAAAACAGTGGCAAAATGGACTAAAATGATGGCTTACAATGCACAAAAATGAAGCTCATGCAATAGCCCGAAAATGAGGCATACAAGCACAACTCTCAAACGAATTTAAAGAGTGGAAAACATGGGAATATGGCACAAGTATAAGCTCTAAAATAACATTTTCAATGATGCCAAAACATGAAAATAACTCAAGTTAAGCATGCAAGAGGCTTCAAAACTTGATGCTGGGCAAGGGTATTACACTACAAGCAAGTATTGAAAGCATCATTCAACCATGGGACCTCAAAATAGAGCTAAGGTAGCCCAAATCATGAATAAAGTCAGTTTAGAACATGGCCAAAATATGCTAGAATCAATGGCCAAAACAACATGCGATGGAAACTAGTGAACATGGATTACACTACAAGCATATGAAGCATTCAAGAGGTCACTAAACCAGCAAAATACAGAGGTATGAAATGCCAAATAAAGCCCAAAAACCCACTGAAACATGATCAATGCATGCAAGAATGACATGCTCCTTTGATAGGCTATAAGAGGTGTTATTCTACACATGCAAGAGACACATCCAAGGTGACAAAACCAACTCTGGAAAGAGCCTAGGCAGGCCCTAAAAGTCACTGAAAAGGGCCTGAAACAAGGCTTAGAGGTGTGCAAATGAAGGCTCCTTTGGAAGGCCAAATATGCTAGTAAACAAGACAACAAGAGAGAGGGTCACCCCTCTCTGATTTTGGCCCTCAAAACCACATCTTCACCACTGAAAATCCACTAGATTTCAGTGGCAGGAAGGCCAATCAATGATTAAATCAAAGGCTTTATGGCATGGCACAAAACAAGGCTAGATGAAGCATGCAAGGGGGTGAATGACCTTTAACACCAAAATAGTCTTGAACAAACATCACAAGGACTTTAAAACAAGACTTTTTTCAGTTGACAACAAAGCTTAAATATGCATGAAAATATGGCTTATAGAATGATCAAGATAGAGCTTAAAAAGAGGGAAAAGGAGTTACCCTTGTAGCTCAGCAAAACCAGCAGCCTTCTGGACCAAAAACTCAACCTTTGAGACCTCTCAAGACCCTCCAAGAGCTCAGTAACAATGGTGGAGGTGTTAGGCTATGAGGTGTGGTGCAAATAGGCCAAGAACAATACACTTTGGAGCTCAAAATGTAGAGATATAGAAAGGGATATATATTTTGCCTTGGACCAATTTCAGAACCTGGTATAAGGAAGAGGAGGGCCTCTCTTATAGAGATCCAAGGCCAAATCTTCTTCAAGAAGCTAAAAACCAAGGCTCAAGATCCTCCATACACGTGTATGGAGGATACAGTACGTGCTTTCCACCTAGCACACACTCACAGAGACAAAACTGAGAGACGCAGGCCGACCAGTTCAGGTGGTCGGCCGGCCACTTTCTCTAGTCGACTGACCAGTTCAAAAGGTCCAACTCAAGTTCAGGTGGTTGGCAGCCCCATTTGGTGGTCTCCCAGCTGAATTCAAGCTAGTGGTATGGTGGGAGACCAGTAAATGTGGCTCAAAAACCAAGGAGACCAGCTTCCTAACAAGAAAATTGGCTGGCGGGAGAAAAGGTGGTCTCCAAGAGAAAAGGTGGTCTCCCACCCTTGTACCACCTTGCAAACAATGAAAACAAGGTCCATGCCAAAAATGAACCAAGACGGATGCAAAAGGAGAGTTTAGGGGTCAAAACGCGCAGCCGGGTGCCCCGAAAACAGGCTGTTAAGCATCGAAAGTGGCGTGCGACCACAAAGGTGGTCTCCCGGGCCACAGTGTCCCTCTAGATAGAGGAAACAAGGTGTGTGCCAAAAATCAGAGCAAACGGAGAACGTTAAGCGGTCCCGAGCTGAGGCGCACGACCGACAGCCCCGAAAATCGGAAACTGGTCTCCAAATGGGAACAGTGGCCTGCGACCACGAAAAGTAGCCTGCGGCCACTGAGAGATGGTCTACGAGACCTCTCTGTAGACACCCCATTTTTTACCATCCTCAAGACTTGGACGTCACCGTTGGAACGCTCGGTGATTATCCATGTTTGTGTTCGTTTTGAGTTCCTGGAGGTCCCGGCTGCGCATTGTGCCTCAGGACCTCTCAACCGGCTTGTTCTGTGCGTGGTTTTGCACCTAGACTTGTGTGTTTTTTGCATTTGAGGGTAGGGGGAGGCTTGTTAGACATCCCTGAAGCCCACCGGCTGCCCCCACACCACACCGGCGCTCCCTTTTGGCTATCGGCACTGTTTTCTCAAACACTTTGGCCGGTCGGCACTGTATGTTGCCGACCGGCACTTTTTTGTGCCGGTGACTGTTTTGGCCGGCTGGCTGGCACCCTTTGAACCCCTGGGACATGGTGCATGCCAGCTGTGCCAGCTGGAATGCACCATCACATTCCCCCGTGCACAGGTGTGGCCATTTTGCACCCTTTGCACCCTTTAAGCTTCTAGAAGCTTGCACCTTTGCACCTCTTGCCCCTTTTCCTTTGCTTAGCCATTAAGTCTTATGGCTTAGTCTTGGCCTATATAAGCACCATTCCTCCCCCTTTGTGGGGGGTTAGCCATTTTCAACACAAAACCAGAGCTCCTATATCTATACATCTGTGTTGCACTCTCTCTCTCTATATCTCACTCTCTCTCATCCTTGTCTGCGTGTTTTGAGCCTAAATAGTGTGTTTTTACCTCACTCTTGCACCAATACACACACCATTACACTTATTTCGAGATTGAGGGACTTGGAGGGTTGTTTGTTGAGTTTTTGGACTGGTTTTGCTCACTAGAGGAGGGCTGCACCATTTGTTCTTCAAGTGTTCTTCAAAGGTGAGCTAGTTACTTTAGTTTCCCCATTTTTGCAACTAGTTTTTACCCATCTTGCTTTGTGTTTTAGTCTTTGTGTATAACTGAAAAGAGGCTTGTTTTTCCTTGCTTAAGAACATTCATTAAGGTCACTTTGAGGTTTGAGTGAAAACTCACCCTCTTAGGCCTTGTTTGGCCTTTTTGGTGCTTCCATTATAAGCCTTGTTTGCTTTGTTGCTTTTGTCGTCTCATCACTGAAAATCAGAGGGTTTTTAGTGTTGAGGAAAGTGTTTTGAAGTCTTATATGGGGGAGGGACACCCCCCTCCCCTTTGTCCCTCTTTGGTCTTTACTTTGGCTCACATAGTAGCATGCATTTTTTGGCCTTATATGCCTTCATTTCAAAGCTTATTTTGGTGCTTTGGATCATATATCATCTCTGTTTTTGGTTGGTTTTGTGGTCCTTAGCATGCTCCTTATACTTGCTTTGTAATGCTCTAGTTTGCCTAGAAATGAGCTATGAGTTTAGGCCGTGTTTCTTGCATGTATGAGCCTCATTCCATGATGGTATTAGCATCATTTTGCCATGTATAGAGGCTGTGGGCCACTGATTTTGTCACCTTTGGCATGCTTGACATGTTTGTTTTGCATGATGGCTTTTTAGTCTTGAGCATATGATCCATGAACATGCATTGGTTAGGGTATTTAGGTGATTTGGGATCATTTAATATGCTATTTCAGTCCCTATTCCATGCTTGTATGTCTCCATTTATCATCACTTTCATGCTTTGAAGTGTTGTAATTTTGTGCCTTAAAGGGTGGTCTTTGGGCATGCTTGTATGTTTAGGCATTTGGATTGCCATATCAAGGTTTTTGGGGTGTATTTTTGCATGCTAAAAATCTGTTTTTGGTTGTCTAATATATGCCATGAGTGGCCATGTTAATGGTAGCAAGGAGTGTTCCCTTTGTGCCTTAGTCTTAGTCCCTTTGATTTGCATGTTTGCATAGGTAATTGGTCACTATTTTAGGCATGTTTTGCCACTGTTTTGGGGAGGTTTGAGGGCTGCCCCATTGTGGTCTAGTCCACCATCACATGCTTTTCTCATGTCTATTGCTTAATTGATTCATTAAGTGTTGTAGTGTGTTGGTCTTATTGCTTGATTGGTCCATGTTTGCATGACATTTGCATCTTGTATACTCTTGCATGTTGCATGCTTAACATAGTAGTTGCATGACATTTGGTGTGCTTGCATCCTAATTCCCATGTTGCATCATTTGAGCCATGTTGCATACATGCATTTCATGGCTTGGTTTGGGGTTGTCAAACCAAGCATAAGGGTTGAGGGAAGTTCACACTCCAAGTGGTGCAACTTGTTTCAACTCTTGGTCCCCAAGGCCCTTGACCAACACATGATAAGGTCTTGGTTTCATTTGTGTGTTTGCATGCATTTTTACATTAAAAATGTAACCTTGGTTCCTTAGGCTATCATGCACCAAGATGCATAGTTGATGGCCCAAGAACCGAGGGTCATGCTTCCTTGAGTCCCATACATGATAGGGAGCATTGACCATGCTTACATTTGCTCTAAAATCCATGTCATGCACTGTCTGTCTACTGTTGCTGTCAAACTGTCCTCTGCAGGAATTTTGTGCCGACCGGCAGTGTATAGTGCCGACCGGCACTATATAGGTGGCCGATAACTTCATGGACAGCCGGTGGTTATTTTGGATGGCCGGTGGATATTCCATCCAGCCGGTGATGTATAGCAGTATGCAAGGAAGGTATTCTGGGACTTTGGCAATTTTTGGAGAGACAGGGCAGCAAGAACAGAGGCAGCAGTGTCACGATGCGGGTTTCCGGGCGAGTCGGATTCGAGCATGCATCATTCGCATATCCCGAGGCAGGGCTGAGGCCCCCTTCTTTTTACATTTGATTTAATTTGATAATTAGAAATTTCTGTAATAATTTATTTATTCTGTATTCGGACTGTATTATTTTTGGACTGTATATTCTTTTGGTCCCTCCGAGAGAGGGCATAATTGTAATAAGTGTGAGTGAGTGTGTGTATGTCTTCCAACCCCCATTTCTTTCTTCCCTTTTATTTACCTGCTTATGATGGTAGATTAGGGCATATTTAAAATTAGCATACCTTATGCAATGCATGCGTGCATCCATGCATTTGTTGACATGCATCGGGCTTGGTACATCATACAAACTGCATCGTACTTTCAATTCCAAATTGAATACGTGATAGTTGTAGCATTTCACGTGCCATTTTAGGGTTAGCCGAGCCTACTCTAAATTGCATTCTTGCCTGTGTTGCATTAGCCACTTAACATGACCTAGGGACATGCATGTCTGCTAACTAGTTTCTTGTTTTGGCACGGAGTACGATGTAAGTATTTACGCTTTAGCATACCACATGCGTGTGAATGTTGCCATGATAGTATGCTTACCATGCGGCTAAGTGCTTATGTGAGATAAACTGTTTAAATGCCTGTGGGTGGAGGTTGGGTTGCTTGAGTTGGAAAACTCATTGAAATCCGTATTTTAGCCTACTTGCGAGTAGCAAAACCCGAAACGCTTTCAAAACGAACGGATATGCAATGTTTATTCCCGAATTAGGCAACCTAGTCTATACTTGTTTGCTGTGCGCATAACGTAGTAATTCTAGGCTGATAACCGGAATAAGAACATGTAATGTTTTCAAAATCGGATATCACGGTTAGTAGAGGCCGGTCTTCGGACCGGGCGAAAGGGGGTGCTCATAGCTGACCTTCCCTGATCGTACCCAAGCTCCCGAGCCAAGACATTTGGTGATGACGGACACGTGGCCTTCGGCACCGAGTCAGGGTTTCCTAAATTCCCCCATTAAAAAATATTTAGGTGGCGACTCTGTAATCTGGCAAAGCAGTCCATGTTTGGCACTACTTTTCAAAAAAAATCTGTTTTTCTTCAAAACGATTTGCCAGAGTTGGACTCTTTGGTTCAGATTTAGAACCGACACAAACCGAGTCCGAACTGTAGCGAGGTCCCCCGCGGGCTTGTTACACTCTCCCTCCCTCCGGGAAGAGAAAGCAAGACCTGGTCCGCAAACTAAGGCAAAGCACAAAAGGGTCCCGAGGTCCGGGGGTAAGGCTCAGCCGAAACTCCGAAACCTCAGAACGAGTACAACATGCACAATCACCGAGCGCTCAATCAATGACGTCTGAGCCTTAAGGTCGGTCAAAAATGGGGTGTCTGTTGAAGAATTCTGAGCTTTGATGGAATCCCGGCGTGACGACGAAATCCTACCTCAATTCCGTTTTGGCCACATCCAAGCTTTAGGAAGAATATGTGGGCTCACTTTACACGATGCTCGGTCCCTAGTTCACAATGGGGAGTTGGACATTCCAAGCTTGATTCATCGGTTTTCTGATGCCGGTGACCGCGGCGACTGTCTTTGGCAAAGTTTTTGGCAAAATGCCCTCTGCTTCTGTATGTTGGCCCATTTCCTGCTTGCTCCTGGCTTCGGAGGGTCTAGCGTTCGCTTGATAAAAGTTGCCCAAGGCTTGAAAGAAGGCAAAAGCTGCATCGGCTTAACACTAGTTGAGACTTTGACGGGCTTGGACGCTTTCCATTGCCAGGAGATGACTAAGTTCGCAGGAAGCCCACTACTCTTGTAAGTAATGTTTCCCTCCCTTCTCATATGCATTTCTCACATCACTCGGTCCTCAGGCTCTATATTTTTCTCTCAAAACCCTTTCTCACTTTTCCTCTCCACGTACACCTCTCTATTCTTTAATCTCTCTTATTTTTCATTCCTCCCCAGGTATGGCTCATGGAGAAGTTGAAAGTAGTGGACTCTTGCCTCGCATATTCAGCGTGCGGTAACTTCTTTCGCCCACAGCTAGTTGACTTCCCGAACGAGGGATGGTGGTGCCAATGGATGTGCAACAAGCATGCTGTTGAGATTGCTTGGCGTTGCCCCTGGTTTGATTTGCCTGAGATGAGCTACAACATGTCTCGCCAACCTGGCATTCAGTTGATTGGCTTGACACACTGTGTCTTCTATTTTCCATTCCGGTTCAGGCATCAGTTCGGTCACAACCAAACTTGCCCAAAAGAGGGGATAGAATACCCTGCTTTCTTTTTGATCCGAGGTTCATAGCTAGCTCGGTATACCACTGCGTGGAGGACGAGAGAACTTCTAGCCCCTGCTTCCAATTTCAGTTGCGCCCTTTCTGGCGAATGCATAGCTTGGCTTGAAGAAGAGGCGCAAACCAGGCCCTCTTTGGCTTCTGAAGCTTCCGTAAGCTCTGTGAGGGGGCGCAAGAACACCTGACTTAACCATGCCCCTAGTTTATTGCTTTAATCTGTACTTTCAATTTTTCTTTTGAGTATAATAAAAAGCAACTTCAATTTCTATCAAGAGTTGGAGAACTCTGTATTTGAAATCAATGAAATTGAAGGTTATGGATACTGAAAATTTTTCTTTTGGTCCAAAAATGGTCTAAGTTGTAAAAAGGATTAATTTGAACAAAATCAACTTTTATTAAAACTTTTCAAAACCATTTTCGACGAGGATCACAACTGGACACACCCGAGATCTATCGTCGAGATGTACAACCCCAAATCCAATAACTGAAAAGTTGCCCCTTGTCTGAATAGCACTGTACTGGAGATCACAACCGAACTCTTGGATGCAGAAAAGACAGAGATGACCAAAAAAATCACATGGACACAGTTGATCTGGAAGTGTTTATGGCTGGACTTCAAAATGAAGTTGCATACGTATCCCGAAGATGGGAATCAAGCCTTACGTAGTTCGGTTAGGGTTCACTCGGGTTTTAACACTCTCCATTTGCGCTCTAACTTTTGCCAAGGCTGCCCTTTCTGGGTTTTCAACCTTGCGAGCTCAGTTTTTGTTATTTCAAATTTTTTTGTGCTCTAACTTTTGCCTAGGTCGCCCTTTCGGGTTTTCGGCCTAACGAGCCACTCAAGGATAGTATTTCTTCAACTTGTCCATGTTAATAGATTGGGAGAACCCACGGCCATCTAAGTCCATTAGAATGACAGCTCTACCTGACTAGATAGATTTGATGATGTAAGGGCCAGTCCAATTGGGTCTGAACTTGCCCCTAGGGTCATGGATGGGAGCTCGGTTGTCTTTGAGCACCAAATCCCCTTCTTTCAGATTCCTAGACTTAACTTTCTTGTTGAAAGCCCGGGCAATCCTGCGTTGATAACCTTGGACGTGGTACAATGCTTTCAGCCTTCTTCCGTTGAACATCATAAGTTCCTCAAACCTAGTCTGCTGCTAGTCTGCTTCTGCTATTTGGCACTCAGCCATCACCCGCAGCGATGGAAGCTCAACTTCGATCGGCAGAACAACCTTCATCCCATAAAACCAGAGAATACGGAGTTGCCCTAGCAGAAGTGCGAATCAATGTTCTATAGCCCTAAAGAGCAAACGGCAGCTTATCTGGCTAGTCTCTGTAGGTTTCCACTATCTTCTGCAGAATGTGCTTGATGTTCTTGGTGGCAGCCTCAACTGCTCCGTTGGTTTGTGGCCTATACGTGGATGACTTATGAAAAGCCACGTTTTATTTCTCCAACAAGTCGATCACTTCCTTCTTGAAGTGGGAACCATTATTCAAGATGATCTTATTCGGGACCCCATACCGACAGATAATGTTATTCTTGATGAACTTAGCTATATGTGATGCTTTTAACACTACATAGGATTGGGCCTCGACCCACTTTGTAAAGTAGTCTATCGCCACCAGGATGTACTCTTGCTCGTTCGATCCCTTCGAAGTAACTTCCCCAATAACATCAACTTCCCAGACTGAAAACGGCCATGGTGAAGTCATGTTGTATAGCTTTGACGGCGGGATGTTCATGCAGTTTGCATGGATTTGGCATTTGTGGCATCACCGAACAAAACCGATACAATCCTTCTCCATGGTTGACCAGTAGTAGCCCTGTCTGAGGATTTTCCGAGCAAACATCACTCCACTCATGTGCGATTCATACTCTCCTCCGTGGATGGCCTCCATCAGCCGCTTCGACTCTTCGGCATCAACATATAGTTTATGCATTCCCAGATGACCCTGTTTGTACAATTTACCCCCACAGATGATAAACTGAGCAACCATTCACCATATCGCCCTCTTGTCTTTGGCATTTGCCCCTGGTGGATAAACCTCCTTTTCTAAGAAGTTCCAGATGTTATGATACCAGGGGTTCTGATCTTGTACTTCATCTGTTGTAGCGATCAGCTCGTAAGCCGGCACATACCTCTATTCAATAATAATTGGATGCATCCGGACTCCCAAAGGGATGTCTATCATGAAAGATAGAGTTGATAAAGCATCCGCGAACCTGTTGCTCTCTCTTAACAGATGGGTAAAGGTTAACTTCTCAAACTTGGGAATTAAAATGTCCAGGGTTTGGTGATAGATTTTCATCCTTTCTTCTTTAACCCTCCAGTCTCTTTTCGCTTGAGACACAACTAGGTTCGAGTCCCCAATGACGTCCAACCTTTTGCCCCTAGTTCCAAGGTGACTTCCAAGCCAGCAATACATGCCTCATACTCTGCTTCGTTGTTTGATACCTTGAACCGGAGTTTGAAAGCTAAGGGTATGTGGGAATTGTCAGGTGCTATCAGCAACACCCCTATCCCATACCCATACTAATTAGACGCTCCGTCAAAGTACATAGTCCAAATCTCTTCTTCAACCTGCAGAATGGCCTCATCTGGGAACAGATACTCTACTACTTCATCTCCGTCCACTGGATGATCGGCTAGGAACTCCACTACCGCTTTCCCTTTCACAAACTTGCGAGTCATGTACTTCAAATCAAATTCAGAGAGAAGAAGCAACCAACAGGCTATCCTACCCGTAAGTGCTGGTTTCTCGATGAGATATTTGATGGGATCTAACCTCAAAACTAGTATTATAGAGTGGGCTAACAGGTAGTGCCTCAGCTTCCTGGTAGTCCGTACCAAGGCCAAATAAGCCTTTTCCAGCAGCGTGTAGCGGGTCTCGTATTCCAGCATCTTCTTGCTCAAGTAATATATAGCCCTCTCCACTTTATCCTCAGATTCCTGTGCAAGCATGCAGCCCATTGTCGTGTCGGTTACTAACAGATACAATATTAACGGTTTCCCCGGCTCTGGCGGTGACAACACGGGTGGGTTCTGTAGATACTGCTTGATCTGCTCAAAAGCAACTTGGCATCAGTCGTCCTATTGGAATTTCTTTCCTTTCTTCTGGAGACCAAATAGTGGTTCACAAGTCAAGGTTAATTTTGCAATAAACCGTCTTATGAATTGCACTTTACCCAGAAAGCCTCACACCTCCTTTTTAGTCCTTGGTGGTGGCATTTCTAAGATGGCCTTAATCTTGGAAGGATCGACCTCAATGCCCCTTTGTGTAATCAAGAACCCCATCATTTTCCCTGCTGTAACACTAAAAGTACATTTCTGAGGATTTAGTCGCAACCGATACTCTCTGATCCGTTGGAAAAATTTCTTCAAGGAGGTGTAATGGCCCTCCCTTTCCTTGGACTTGACAATCATGTCGTCCACGTACACCTCAACCTTTTTGTGGATCATCTCATGTAAGATCGTGGTCGCAACCCATTGATAAGTAGCCCCAGTATTCTTCAAACCGAATGGCATCACCCTATAGCAGTAGGTTCCCCACGGCATAGTGAAGGCAGTCTTCTCCCCATCCTCGGGGGCCATCAAGATCTGGTTGTACCCGGAAAACCCATCTATAAAGGAAAGCAGCGCATGCCCTATGGTGAAGTCCACCAATTCGTTGATGTGCGGTAATGGAAAGTCGTCCTTCGGAGTGGCTTTGTTCAGATCCCTGAAATCCACACACACACCCGAATTCTGCCATCTTTCTTCAACACCAGAACGATGTTGGCCAACCAAGTAGGATACTCAGATACTAACAGGAACCCGACATCAATCTGCTTGGTGACCTCTTCCTTGATTTTCAGAGCCTAGTTCGGGCGTATTCTCCAAAGCTTTTGCTTGACGGGTCGAGCCTCAGAGTCAAGAGGGATCTGGTGCTGTACAATCTCAGGATTGATTCTAGGCATGTCTTCGTAGGACCACGTGAAAACATCTTTGAAATCTTTTAATAAAGCGACTAAGCGCTCATGTTCCTCCGAAGACAACGTGGACCCGATCTGGACCAGACACGGATACTTCTCAGGACCAGCATTAATTGATTCATCAACCAAATATTTTACAAATCTCTCCTCCTCTTGATTAATCAAATGTTTCAAAACTGGAGGAATTTCTTCCTCATCATTTTCATCAAAGTTTTGAAAGTCCTGATTAATGCAATAAACTAAAGGCACAGAAAAGTACTCAAAAGCAACAGTAGTACCATTCTCATTAATAACTTCCAGATCGTCTGATTCTTCGATTACAACCGACTCAAAAAAAAATGAAAAAGACGACCTGGACTGTAGACCCGACTTTCTTCACGCGCCTCCATTTCAAAAGGCGCAAATTGGTCTTGCTACAGTTCGGACTCCTGTCACGGTTCTGAATCTAATCTCGCAAAGTGCAATGTGAGACTGATAAACACCAAAGAGTCCAAATCTAGCAATTGGTTTTGGAAAATCAATTTTGAATCAAAAAGCGCCGAACATGGACTACTTTGCCAGATTATAGAGTCGCCACCTAAATATTTTATTTTTGAAAAATTTAGGAGACTCTAACTCGGGCCAAAGGCCACGTGTTCGTCATCACCAAAGTTGCCTCGGCTCGGGAACTTGGGTACGAGAGGGGAAGGTCCTGAAATGAGCACCCCCAATCGCCCGATCAAAGGATCGACCACTACTAAGCATGATGTGTTGTTTTGAAAACCTCATGTGTTCTTATTCCTATTATTAGCTAACTTTACTATGTGGCGCACACATACAAGTATAGACTCAATCACGAGAATTGGAATGAAACAACTAATGTTTGTTTTTGAAAATGGTTTGAAAATGCTACTCGCAAGTAGGCTAAAGCACAGATTTGCCACCCTCAAGTGGGCTTGAAAACATGATTTTGCCACCTCGCAACGTGGGCTTAAAACTCACAATCATCGAGTTGTTCCAATTCAGGCAATCAAGCCTTCATCCACAGGCACTCATGCAGTTAAGCATTTAAGCAAATAGCCTTATGGCAAGCATGCTATCATGGCAACACTCACACTCATGCAAGTATGCTAAAGCGTAACACTTACAGTGTACTCCGAGCCAAAACAAAAGCAAGTTAGAAATATGCATGATCCTAACTATGTTAACGATGCCTAATGCAACACATGCAATAATGCAACTAATAGGCACGGCTATCTAAGATGGCATATGAATACAACAATTTGATACACGTATTCAAATAGGTATTGAAATACGATGCAGTTTGAATGATACACCGAGCCCAGTGCATGCAAGACAAATGAATGATGCACGCATGCAAGCATAAGGTATGCTAATCAAAACGTGCCCTAAAACTAACTATTGAAAGCGGTTAAGTAAAAGGGAGAAAGAAGTGGGGTTGGAAGATATGCACGCACACACGCACGCTATTACAACATTGCGCCCTCTCGAAGGAGGATCCTAATGAATAAGCTAACTAGCTACGCTAAGCTAAGCTAACTATTACAAACCAACTAATTAACTATTCTAGCTAATTAATTATAACAACACAAATTGAAACAAATAACTATGCTAAGCTAATTAAAATATTACAACTCAAATTGAATAATAAGCTACACTAAGCTAATTAAAGCAATAAAATGGCCTCGCGGGTGAAGGAGACATGCATGCTCGATTAGCGTTTGCTCAGAAATCCATTGCTTTGTCGTCAATTGCCTCTGTTTGCACTCGCCTTGGTTTTCTGAACATTGTATCAACTTTAGACTTCCTTTGCTCCAAAACAGGACCATTCCTGCACAAAAATGGACTGGTGGCCGGTCGGCCACAAAAAATGGCTGCTGGCCACCTCAACTGGTCGGCCGGCTAGTGAAAGTGGTCAGTCAACTACCTCAAGTCGGCCACCTGCTTTTCCAAACTTCTAGTTTTGCTGCAACAGAGAACAACAAAGGCACAACAATGTATTTGCATGAAAATGTATGCACTGCCACTCTCCTCATCATGTCTCAAGCTCAAAGGAGTATGGCACTCGGCTTTCAAGCCACCAACCAAGCATCTCAATGCATGATGGCCCAAGAACCAAGCTTGTACAAGCTTAGTGAATGCATACATAAAACTCAAAGTGCCTCCATCCTATCATGCATGATCAAGGGTGTTGGCGACCAAGAAATACAACACGTTTCATCACTATGAGTATGAAACGTCCCACATTTATTGTGTTTGGATTAACGTTCGATCCAAACATATGCAATGCAACACAAATGCTTATCTTATTCATGTTTTACTTGTCCACTTTCTTGTTTACTCATTTTACATTACCAAACCATTCTTTACTTAATTTGTCCAATGTGAAAGTTCTCTAATGAGAGAGGGGTTAACCAAAAGACTAGTTGAAGGCATGAGAGAGATCATGCCTTTGGCTAGGAGGAATCCTCATAAGAGGGTTAAAGCCATTTGAGCACAAACTCTATCAAGCTTAAACAAAAGCACAAGGTAAACCAACCCTCAAAACAAATCAAAAGCGAAGAAATGTGGGAGATGGTAGATATTTCAGTGCTAAAGTGGCATGAAAAACAATACAACAACATACAATCAACACATGCACAACATGTTAAGAGCCAAGAGCATTAAACTAGTGACGAGCATTACACTAGAGGCATGCATTATCAAGCTTAAATGATCAAACCAACTCTGGATAGAGCTTAAACATGCCAAATCAGTGGCTAAGTCATGCTGGAATACAAGCTTAAAAGGCAAGAAAATCATGTGCACAAATTGGCTCGCAAGCAAGGCACAAAGTACAACTCTCAAAAGCAATGAAATAGTGGTATATGTGAGAGTCTGACAGAGGTTTATGCACTAAAATCACATGCTAAATGATGCTACAACATGCAATTATCTCATGCAAAATACATTAGAGGCCTCAAAACAATGAGCTAATGAAGGCATTTGCACTATAGCTATACAATACAAGGCTCATAAGGGACAAACAGCCCAAAACAGTCCTAAAACAACTTAAATGAAGTTCTAAAACATGCTTGAAGTAGGCTAGAAAGAGCTAGAATGAGAGGCTAACACATAGCACAAACTAGACCCTTAAGCACAATTGCACAACAAGCATACAAAGCAAGACTCAAAGGACCAAACCATCCCAAAACAATCCTAAAACATGCCAAATCAGAGGCAAAAATATGCTAGAAATAAGGTAACACAAGCCACAAAAACATGCTACTATGCAATGCTAACTAGACATGGAAGAGAGATACAAGGAGAGGAGGCCAACCCCTCCCTTTTTGAAACCTCAAAACTAACATTTTGCCCCTGAAATTCCCCTGGAATTCAGTGTTTAAAAGGCCAAGAAAAGGTTGTTTCAAAAGCTTTGAAAGATGGCTCAAAAGGCTTTTCAAGCCAAAAAGCGAAGGAGGGGAACCACCCCTTAACCAAATAAGGCTTAAACCAACACTTTTAGGACTAAAAAATAGAGGTTTTTGTAGTTCAATACCGCCCCAAAGTAGTTGAAAATTATGGCAAAGCTAGTATGCAAAACAAGCTAAAAGGAAGATAGTTATACCTCTTGAAGCTCAGCACAAATCAACCACTTTCTTAGCCTCAAACAACCTTCCTACAGCCCAAAAATAGGTTCCAAGGGACCTTAGCCCAACGATATGCAACTTTGATGAAAGATATCTAGGCAAACTAGAAGTGTTTCTCTACTTCTATGCACAAAAGGGCAAGAGAGAGAGAACTCTAGAGAGTGAGGCATAGATTTTGCTCTGAAAATTTTGTAGAGAGAGAGGAATTTTAGAGAGCGAGGCTCCCAAACCTGCTAACCTCTCAATATATGAGATATAGCCTCTATATATAGCAATACAAAAGCCTAAGGTCGAAATATCTGAAAATGGACAGCTGGAGCAATGTGAAAACAGCTGGAGGAAAAAGATTTGCAAAACATCTGAGTTTGGGACACTAGTGGCCGGTCGGCCACTTGTCTTGCCGGTTGTCCACTTGTGGGGGCCGTCCGGCCACTAAAAATATGCTTCCAGGCCCAGCTTCAAACGGGCATAACTCCTTCATCTGGACTCCTTTTTAGGTCATTCTTGTGTCTAAATTGAAGCCCCGGAAGTAAGCTTTCCAATGGTGGCAGCCTCACATAAAAAGTCCAACTGTGCCAGGAGATATCCCTCTTTTAGTGAAGACTACTTCTTTCCAGCTCAATCGGATTGATGCCTATCTTCCAATAACCATATCTCCCTCATCTGACCTCGGCTTTCGGAGATTCTTGAGTGAAAAATGAAGCCCCAGAAGTCCTATTTCCAACGGTGGTGGCCTCACAACTTAAGTCCAAGTGTACAAAAGGATAGGCCTGATTTGGTGAAGGCTGCTCAACTCTCTCTTAACGGTTCATGCCCATCTTCTTCTCCAACTTGGTTTCTTCCCTCTCCTTTTGTTTTCTTCAACTCCAAACCTCTAAACAAGTTGTTTTAAAGATTTTTTCAATGAGCTCACCTCTCTTTCATTCATTTTTACTTTGTCCTTGCTCGGTTTACCGAAAAGCGCAACATTTAACGAAATACGAGCCTCGGAACATCATAGGAACTTTGTTTCAAAAATATTTTGAAAGAGAGGGTTTTAAGGTCTAAAATCTTTTTGGTCCAAAAAAGGGGTGTGAGGTTTGGATTTGACACTCTCTTTGCCAAAGAAATCAAACCTTTGCATTGCATAGCCTACACCATCAAGTAAGCAATCAGTAGTGCCCAGATCTTAAGGACGGTAAAAAATGGGGTGTCTACAGTTGCCCCTCTTTGACAGAGCTCAGAGTCATGAAATGACGTGAGTGAATGTCAAAGCCAGAGACGACCCATTTTTGACAAGGCCAAAAACTTGGACAAATAAATAAAATGCAAATCCAGAAACAAATGGTTGCACCCGCAGGCTGCCTACGTATCCCTTTACAAGGAATCAAACCAGCGTAGTTCAGGGGCAGGATGCAAAATGATACACAATTGTAATGAAACAATGTAAATGACATACAATGCAATGAAATAATCAAACCACAAGCAGTGCAAAACCACACAAATATCATAAAGGGATGGAGATGCAACATCAAACTACATTTAACATAGAAAAGGTGCCGAAATCCTCAAACCACAATTCTCTTAGTGGAATAGGCATGTGCACATGCAGAACTATATGCTTCGCAGAGAGAATACAAGTAATTGAGTGGGATGATATAAGCGAGGAATGATCTGCTGAGGAAAGATCGTGATCCTAAATGCTGAATGTAACAAAACAAAATACGATGCAATGGAAGTAATGCGTGCAGTGAATAAGGCACGCAGCCAAACCACATCTTACCTAGACAAGGTATGGACACAAAATAGACCACATTTAACACAGAAAAAGGTGTCGACACCCTCAGACCACAATTCTCTTAGTGGAATAGGCGCGTACACATTATCACAGAACCATGCTTTAACGAAGGAAAGTATGGGCACATGCCAGACTAAGCTTAACATGGAAATGATGCAGGCGATAAAATGGATAATGCAGTAGATGCATGCGATAGATGCTATATACAATGTGATAGACATGATAGATGATGTAGTAGCTAGGAAGTGAAGGTACCTTATAGGGGCAATTGGCAATGACTCACCTTATGCTGCTGGGGATCTTCCTTTTCTGCATCTTGCATTTCTGAACCATAGGTACTACTTTTCTCCCTGGCTATGGTCACCGCTTTCCCTATTCTCCAACAGGGTGACAGACTAGGTTGGTTCAGTATCCAGAATTAAGGCGCATACCCGCTACCTCAACCTATGGGGCTGCCAAACAGATTTGAAGCCGAGGATACACCCCTAAGTATTTAAACCAAACTTTAGTCTCGGAAATCCTGAACCTTTGCGTTCTAGGCATCAACCATCCGAACTCTAGTTTCCACCGTCGCAGTTGGTCTCCTAGGAACTCATTGCAAACACAGGCAGGTGGCAATACTAGACCACCAGAACTCGTTCGAGCACGACAAACACGAAAGGAATTGCACCTTCAGAGGATTTAAGGTCTCCTATAGACTAGGAAGGGATGTGAATACGTCCAAACGCGTCTCATGCGAGAGGAGAAAGTGAATAAATGAACACTGGAATGCATCTGAATGTTCGAAACTGAAGACGTCCTCACGCACCACATGCGAGAGGAGAAGGGTGGAATGAACACCGGAACACATTCGAGTGTTCGAAACCAAAGCATCCTAACGCGCCACACGCAAGAGGAGAAAGGGTTGAATGAACACCGGGACGAACCCGCGTGTTCTAAACCAAAGCATCCTAACACGCCGCACGCGAGAGGAGAAATGGTGGAATGAACATCGGGATGCACCCGCATGTTCTAAACCAAAGCATCCTAACGCACCGCACGCGAGAGGAGAAATGGTTAAATGAACACCGGGATGCACCCGCGTGTTCTAAACCAAAGCATCTTGATGCGCCGCACGCGAGAGGAGATAGGGTTGAATGAACACCGAGACGCACCCGCGTGTTCTAAACCAAAGTGTCCTAATGCGCCGTACGCGAGAGGAGAAAGAGGGTAATGAGAACACCGGGACACAACCGCATGTTCTAAATCAAAGCATCCTAATGCGCTGCACGCGAGAGGAGATAGGGTGCTGTGAACACCAAGACGCACCCGCGTGTTCGAAACCAAAGCGTCCTAACGCGCCGCACGCGAGAGGAGAAAGGAGTGGTGTGAACACTGGGACGCACCCGCGTGTTCAAAACCAAAGCATCTTAACACGCCACACGCGAGAGAAGAAGGGTGTGGTGTGAACACTGGGACGCACCCGCGTGTTCAAAACCAAAGCATCCTAATGCGTCTCACGGGAGAGGAGAAGGGTGTGGTGTGAACACCAGGATGCACCCGCGTGTTCGAAACCAAAGCGTCCTAACGTGCCGCATACGAGAGGAGAAAGGAGTGGTGTGAACACCGGGACGCACCCGCGTGTTCTAAACGAAAGCGTCCTAATGCGCCGCACGCAAGAGGAGAAAGGAGTGGCATGAACATCGAGACGCACCCGCGTGTTCTAAACCAAAAGGAGGTGTGGTATGAGCATCGGAACACGTCCCAAAGTTTCTAACCACCAAAACAAGGCAGTTTGAGGGATTAGAAAGATCCCACCCGGAATTCCTCTGAATGAACCGTACATACAATATCGTGTATGTAAAGAAAGACACTTAACAAGTGTGATATAGTAAGAGTGCATATTCCATGCAAGACAAACAACCAAGATATAAAGGCAACGGTACATTCTGTGAAAGCATGTTCTCTGCAAAATAACAAGAGCATATTTTGCGTAAGAGACAAAAGCATGTGCTATGCAACACTGAAAGCATATTCTATGCATGAAACAAGAGCATGTTCTATGCAACATTGAAAGCATATTCTATGCAAGAAACATAAACAATACACAGCACGCATGCAACATAAGTGTATATGAAAGTGCACATTCTGTGCAAGAAGGGAGGCAAATATGTACTTTGGTGCTTTCGGTTTACCTCTCAGAGGACTTTGCAACATGCTCAACTCAAAAAGGATACATCCTGTTCATATTGGTGAGTGGTAACATCTGTATGTAAAAACTGCGGGTGCTACTTGGACTGCCATTCTGACTTGAAACAGGCTTAAACTTGGGGTCGAGATACACTCATACTCCAGAGAAGGGCAAGGCCTGAGAAGGTGCACCTGGAATGCAGTCTCGGAATTTGCTGAAGTTGAAACATACTAAGATGCTCCAAAATTTCCCTCTTTTCTTTTGCTTTGCAGTTTGGAACCCATATAGTTTCAGATAGGTCCTTGTTCTATTGTTCTCACATGACCTGGGTTGAACCCTGCAGTTTATGAAAGAACAAATCTTGTTTTGCATATATGTGGAGAACATCACAGCACTCTGAGCACAAAACGATTCATTTTGGAATTGAAATTGAGAAATGAGTTCTTAATCGGGTATTGAGCCTACGACTGGCCATAGCCAAAATGACTCAACAAAGGGAAAAGAAAGGTAAAACAACCTAAACACATCTATTGACACTCAAAACGACTCAAAACAAGAATCGAGACAAACAAAAACACACACAACACTCAAACATGTTCCAACGGCGAGAGACTTCTCAGTTCACGGGGAGCCCATAGCTTCTCCGAGTATTGTTTCCCACCCTTTCTTATTTGTGATTCTCACATCACTCTGGCACTCTATCTCTTGTTTTCTAAAAAAGCCCTTTTCTCACTTTTTCACTCAGTGCACATCACTCTTTTCTTCAATCTCTCTTATTTTTTATCGCTCCCCTGGGTGGTTGATAGATAAACAGGAAGTTGTGGGCTCTTGCCCCTAGTATTATACTAGATTCTCCTTCTTTCGCTCACAACTCGTGAACTTTCCCATAGAGGGGTTATGGTGCAATTGGATGCATAACAGATCAACAACTGACATCAGCTGACAATGCCCTTGGCCAGTTTGGATGTGATCAGACCTATCCAGATAAGGGAATGGAATACCCGCTCCATTTCTAGTTTGTGCTTCGCACTTGGCTTGATACCTCGTTGCTTGGAGGATGAGAGAGCTTTCGCCCTTTGCTTGTTAGCCAAAGTTGTGCCCTTTCTGGCGAATATGGTGCCCTTTCCGGCAAGTAGAGTGCCCTTTCTGGCAAGTATGTTGACAGCAGGAAAAAGACAGAAAACCTGACTCAACTGTGCCCCTAGTTCATCATTTTTACTATTTTTTGTTTTTTGGCTTTCTGCTAAAACAATTTTAATCAATATGAGAGTTAGATTAACATGCTTGTTCGATTTTCTAATTTGAAATCATGCAAGTCAGGCTGTGAGCACTGAAAATTTTCCCTTTTTTGGGTCCAAGATATGGTCCAGTTTTTGGAAAAATGGAATAATTTTTGAGAGAATTAGTCAACCTCATTAAAAATCCTCAAAACTGTTTTTGCAAATGGCCACTGCTCGACCAACATAGAATTTACTCTTGAGATGCACAACCTCAGATCTGAACTTTGCGTCATCTTGCAGCTGAATCTTTCTAACGGAATAGGACAGTCCGATTTTGAACGGTGACAAGCCAATTTGCACATGGATAAAATAGCCGAGTTGAACAAGGGTAAACCAATCAACAAGGATGAGCCAAGCAGGGTAAAAATAGTTGGGGCCAAACTTCAGGATGAAGTTGCCTATGTATCCCAAACATGGGAATCAGGCCTGACGTAGTTCCGGGTTGAGGTTCACTCGGGTGTTGACGCTCTTCTTTTGCGCTCTAACTTTTGCCAAAGCCGCCCTTCCGGGTTTTCAACCTTGCGAACTATGTTTTTCTTTTCTTCATTTTCTTTTCTTCTTTTCCTTTTTATTTCTATTTTTTCTTTTTCTTCTTTTTCTCTGCTCTAACTTTTGCCTGGGTCACCCTTCCGGGTTTTCGGCCCAGCGAGCCTCTTAAGGATAAAAAATTTTAACTCTGTCCATGTTGAATGGTTTTCAGATCTCGAAGCCATCTGAATCCAGGAGAATGGCTGCTGTTTGCTGATGATGTAGGAGTCCATCCAATGGGGGCTGAATTTGCCCCTAGTGTTGTGGATAGGAACTCGATTGTCCTTCAACAATAAATTTTCTTCTTCTAGCTGCTGGAATTTGGCTTTCTAGCCAGTTTTCATTAGCTTGAGAAATGACTCATCTTTCACTCTTCGAGCAAATCTGACATTTTTGCCCCTAGTTCAAGGGATGCTTCTAATCTAGCTTCGCAAGCTTCCTTTGATAACATCTGATCTTCTTGATCTGACTTTCTTGCCCCTAGTGTAAGGGTTGCTTCTGATCTGGCTTAGCGGGCCCCCTTTGATGTCATACGACCTTATTGCCCCTAGTTCATGGGCTGCTTCAAATCTGGCCATACAAGTCTCATATTGTGGTTGACTGTTGAACATTCTGAATCAAAGTTCAAGGTTTGAAAGCAAAAGGGGTTGAGTGTTGAGGCTGAGAGCGATCCTATGCTGCACAATCTCAAAATCAATTCCACGCATGTCTTCGCAGGACCACGCAAAACATTTTTTGAAATCTTTTAAGAAAGCGACTAGTCGCTCGTGCTAAAGACAATGTAGAACCAATCTGGATCAAGGCAGGATCCTTCTCAATACTCTCATTGACAAACATGATTTCATTTATTAAGGGCTTAGCATGCCTCTCTTTCTCTCAATTGATCAAATTTTTACAAATCCCGAGGAATTCCATCCTCTTTGTTTTCATCACAATGTTTAAAAAGTTTCAAAAAACTTAGGTCAATGCAATGATTTCAAGGCACAAAAAAGTAGGTGAAAATGTACTATCATTTCATTCAAATCTTCTGGCACAACTGGTTTCAGTAGTAAAAATCGACGCAAAAGAAAGAGTGCAAAAGATAAACACAAAACAAGCAAGTGATGCCCGAGGTAACCTCCCCAAGATCACCTGACTCTAACACAACAGGACTGACTCGATACAACAAGACAGACTCTACTGACTCAGTACAAGAAGACCGACTCAATACAACACAACAAGACTGACCCAATACCCAAGTCAGAAAGTAAAATTAACAGCATTTACACATTGCTCAAAATAGTGTGCGCCATCCATCATATCTGGAGTAAATTGAGCGCCATCCGCAGGTGGTTCATTCCCCGATCACATAATCATATTATCCCCCACATTCATTGATCCAGTGCCGATAGACTTTGCAGGACTTGGCACGACAATGACCTTGTTGTCAATCAGATCTTGTATTTCATGGCGAAGACGAAAACACATGTTAGTGTCATGGCCGGCTTGTTGATGGAAGGCACAGTTCTTGGTAGTATCATGCTTAACCGAAAGGGGATTCGGGAGAGGCTGAGGCTCAAGGGGTTTGAGATGGCCTTGTCCTATAAGGATTTGGAGAGCTTTGAACAAAGTCATGTAGAGGGGATTGAAGACCCTCTGACCTCGGGGTGGATACTTCGAGGTTTGTGAGTTTGTGTTGGATGTACTGGCGAAAGAGTCGACAGATGTTAACTGTGTTTGCTGATCTCCGACAAATGTAGGACTAAAGCTGAAAGGGGTGTTTCTGGTACGACATCCCTTTTCCCAGGTTGCCCCTTCATTCAGACTACTCTCATCCTGAGTGGCAAAAATGTCATCCACAGTCTTTGCAACAACTGCGAGCACTTGCTGTTTGTTTAGTCCTTCAGCATTCAAAGCCTCAACAACCCACAGAAGGTGCTTATGGGGACCAATTAAGATTACAGGTGGGTGGTAGTGTATAGACGAGGTTGAGATGTGGATGAGGTACTTGGTCATTGGGATCTTGAGGTGGAGCTATCGTCCGGTTGTCGATGAGATTCGGGACCTCATGACGAAAGCGGTAGCAATAATCGGTGCCATAGCCGCGCTGCTGATGATACACACAGTATTTCGTGGGGTTATGTCTGGTAGGGAGTAGGTTAGGCAGAGGTTGAGGATCGAGGGGTTTGAGATACCCTCTTTTCACCAGGACTTTTAGTGCACTGGTTAGGCTCATATGGAGGGAGGTGAAAGTTCTGCCATGAGCTCGGGTTGGGCCGGCTGTTTGTAAGCTTAATTTGGCAAAAGGGTCGGCTGTGGGGACTGTATTGCTTCTAGTGGGTTTGGGAACAGTGCTACTGCCAGCATTGGTACTCTCGGCAAAAACCCTTCTTACTGGTTCACTTGTTCTGGGAATAATCCCTCTGTTGAACGCATTCTCAATCTGAACCCCCAAGTCATGCAAACTTTTGGAAGTGAATAGTGGAACAACTATTAACTTTTGCAGCATATTAGGCTCAAGGTTCTGCACCACTATCCGCACTTGATCCCTCTCAGAAGGGCAATTTGTCATCTATGCTGCCTTTACTCTCCACCTTGAAACAAATTCCACAAAAGGCTCTATTGGGTTCCGGTGGGTTGCTTCAAGCTCTTGAATGTTCATTTCAACTTGGGTATTGCAAGAATACTGATCGGCAAAGGCCTCAGCCAATTTTTCCCAGTTTTGCTTCACTGTATCTTCCAACTCGACGTACCAAGTGGCTGCTGCACCCGATAGGGTTTTGCCATACAGAGAGAGTTTCTGCGGCTTAGTCAGACCCATTAGTTTCAGGGCATCCACGAAAAGCCAGATATGTACCATAGGATCTCCACACCCATTGAAACGGTCAATATGTGGCATCTTGAATCTGTCTAGGAGTTGTATGGCAACCTCGGTGTACCCATCCTCAATGTCAAAAATGGAGTTAAGGCCCTTTACCTTTTTGAATTACTTCTCAAGATTCGCAACTTTCACCGAGGTCGAATCAAGATCATTAATATCAAGGGGATAAAGCCTCTCATTAGGCTGCACCAGGGTTCTGAAAACTCGAGCTTGAGCTAACCCTTCTTGGGGATTCGAACCATGCGAATCTTCAGCTGGCGGAAGTGGGTCAAAGTTTGGCTGGGGTCCCATGATTGGATGTGTAGTAGGTGCCCCAGATGGGCATTGCATTTTAGCATTGGTCTCATCCTGCTTGGCGATTCCCTAGTTTAATGCCGCTGTCATGGCCACAACTTCTTCCGGACTCTGTGCCATCACGGTCTGCTGAGTTTAAACAATGGTGATGTGACTGGTGACTATCGGATCAGTTGAACCGGTGAGCCCTGTCTAGCCCTTCTTTGCCCTGCCACCACCGAAGGAAACACTAGTTGCCCTTGAACTGAATTTATGTCCTGGCAAAGTCTATCAACACAAGTCCAATGTACCCGGGGGATAACGGAGCCTTCTGAAGCTATGGTTCCAAGACTACCTTGCAAAAGAGAAAACAGACAGCATCTCAGCTTGATTTCACCAGAACAGATACGAGCAAAGCTGAATGACTGTACTCTTTACTGAATTCTGCCCCAAAATTGATACCCAGACTTGCAACTGATACATGCATTCCTGTAGAGACACACCCTAACAGCACATATCAAGCAAGTGAGAGCCAAAACACCCCTATGGTGGGGTAGGGTTTCCCTGTCCTAGTTTCGTCAGGAGCTAGGGTTTCACTACGCACGCATGTGGTTTCATAGAATCCTGTATTCGGGTGAGCAACCTATCCTAGCTTGGAACAGTCTCTAGGCTTCCAATATGCAACTAGGTCAAATGGTCAAAAAGGGTGCCTCAGCAAGACCACCTATTATACCTCTCGCACCTAACACCGAGAAGTGAAAGCTGGTTCAAACGGTACAGCGGTGATCCAGATCCAAGGTTTGTGTTCCCATCATGGCAGAGCCAGCAACCGGTCAGCCTTATGGCAAGCTTTTTCAAGCAAGCCTCCGGCAAGCCGCTCAGGAATAGCAGATGGCAAACACTGTGACTTAGGCGCACCTATGCAAATGAAAAGCAAAGAAACACATAAATGTAGATAAAATAACATATCATGAGTTCGAGTCAAGTTCTCTAAATCCCCAGCAGAGTCGCCAGAAACTATAGACCGGCGCGAATTGTTCTTGCTACAGCGAATTGGTCTTGCTACAGTTCAAACTCCTGTCATGGTTCTGAATCTAATCTCGCAAAGTTCAATATGAGACTGATAAACACCAAAGAATCCGAATCTGGCAATTGGTTTTGAAAAATCAATTTTGAATCAAAAAGCGCCAAACATGGACTATTTTCCCAGATTATAGAGTCGCCACCTAAATATTTTATTTTTGGGAAATTTAGGAGACCCTGACTCATGCCAAAGGCCACGTGTCCGTCATCGCCAAAGTTGCCTCGGCTCGGCAACTTGGGTACGAGAGGGGAAGGTCCTAAAATGAGCACCCTCGCTCGCCCGATCAAAGGATCGGCCTCTACTAAGCATGATGTGTTGTTTTAAAAACCTCATGTGCTCTTATTCTGATTATTAGCTAACTTTACTATGTGGCGCACACATACAAGTATAGACTCAATCACGAGAATTGGAACGAAACAACTCATGTTTGTTTTTGAAAATGGTTTGAAAATGCTACTTACAAGTAGGCTAAAGCGCGGATTTGCCACCCTTAAGTGGGCTTGATAACATGATTTTGCCACTTCGCAAAGCGGGCTTAAAACTCACAATCATCGAGTTGTTTTAATTCAGGCAATCAAGTCTTCATCCACAGGCACTCATGCAGTTAAGCATTTAAGCAAATAGCCTCATGGAAAGCATGCTATCATGGCAACACTCACACTCATGCAAGTATGCTAAAGAGTAACACTTACAGTGTACTCCGAGCCAAAACAAAAGCTAGTTAGAAATATGCATGATCCTAACTATGTTAACGATGCCTAATGCAACACATGCAATAATGTAACTAATAGGCTCGGCTATCTAAGATGGCATATGAATGCAACAATTTGATAGACGTATTCAAATAGGTATTGAAATATGATGCAATTTGAATGATGCGCCGAGCCCGGTGCATGCAAGACAAATGAATGATGCACGCATGCAAGCATAAGGTATGCTAATCAAAACGTGCCCTAAAACTAACTATCGAAAGCGGTTAAGTAAAAGGGAGAAAGAAGTGGGGTTGGAAGACATGCACACACACACGCACGCTATTACAGCATTGCGCTCTCTCGAAGGGGGATCCGAATGAATAAGCTAACTAGCTACGCTAAGCTAAGCTAACTATTACAAACCAACTAATTAACTATTCTAACTAATTAATTATTACAACACAAATTGAAACAAATAGCTATGCTAAACTAATTAAAATATTACAACTCAAATTGAATAATCAGCTACACTAAGCTAATTAAAGCAATAAAATGGCCTCGCGGGAGAGGGAGACATGCATGCTCGATTAGCGTTTGCTCGGAATTCCATTGCTTTGTCATCAATTGCCTCTGTTTGCACTCGCCTTGGTTTTCTAAACATTGTATCAACTTCAGACTGCCTTTGCTCCAAAACGGGACCATTCCTACACAAAAATGGGCGGGTGGCCTGTCGGCCACAAAAAGTGGCTGCCGGCCACCTCAACTGGCCGGCCGGCTAGTGAAAGTGGTCGGTCGGCTACCTCAAGTGGCCGGTCGGCCACTTGCTTTTCCAAACTTCTGGTTTTGCTGCAACAAAGAACAACAGAGGCACAACAATGTATTTGCAAGAAAATGTATACACTGCCACTCTTCTCATCATGTCTCAAGCTCAAAGGAGTGTGGCACGCGACTTTCAAGCCGCCAACCAAGCATCTCAATGCATGATGGCCCAAGAACCAAGCTTGTACAAGCTTAGTGAATGTGCACATAAAACTCAAAGTGGCTCCACCTTATCATGCATGACCAAGGGTGTTGGCGACCTAGAAATGCAACACGTTTCATCACTATGAGTATGAAACGTCCCACATTTCTTGTGTTTGGATTAATGTCCAATCCAAACATATGCAATGCAACACAAATGTTTATCTTATTCATGTTTTACTTGTCCACTTTCTTGTTTACTCATTTTACATTACCAAACCATTCTTTACTGGATTTGTCCAATGTGAAAGTCCTATAATGAGAGAGGGGTTAACCAAAAGAATGGTTTAATGCATGAGAGAGATTATGCCTTTGGCTAGGAGGAATCCTCATAAGAGGGTTAAAGCCATTTGAGCACAAACTCTATCAAGCTTAAACACAAGCACAAGGTAAACCAACCCTCAAAACAAATCAAAAGCGAAGAAATATGGGATATGGTAGATATTTCAGTGCTAAAGTGGCATGAAAAACAATACAACAACATACAAGCAACACATGCACAACATGTTAAGAGCCAAGAGCATTAAACTAGTGACGAGCATTACACTAGAGGCATGCACTATCAAGCTTAAATGATCAAACCAACTCTGGATAGAGCTTAAACATGCCAAATCAGTGGCGAAGTCATGCTGGAATACAAGCTTAAAAGGCAAGAAAATCATGCGCACAAATTGGCTCGCAAGCAAGGCACAAAGCACAGCTCTCAAAAGCAATGAAATAGTGGTATATGTGAGAGTGTGACAGAGGTTTATGCACTAAAATCACATGCTAAATGATGCTACAACATGCAATCATCTCATGCAAAATACATTAGAGGCCTCAAAACAATGAGCTAATGAAGGCATTTGCACTATAGCTATACAATACAAGGCTCATAAGGGACAAACAGCCCAAAATAGTCCTAAAACAACTTAAATGAAGTTCTAAAACATGCTTGAAGTAGGCTAGAAAGAGCTAGAATGAGAGGCTAACACATAGCACAAACTAGACCCTTAAGCACAATTGCACAACAAGCATACAAAGCAAGACTCAAAGGACCAAACCAGCCCAAAACAGTCCTAAAATATGCCAAATCAGAGGCAAAAATATGCTGGAAATAAGGTAACACAAGCCACAAAAACATGTTACTATGCAATGCTGACTAGGCATGGAAGAGAGAAACAAGGATGAGAGGCCAACCCCTCCCTTTTTGGAACCTCAAAACCAACTTTTTGCCACTAAAATTCCCCTGGAATTCAGTGGTTAAAAGACCAAGAAAAGGTTGTTTCAAAAGCTTTGAAAGATGGCTCAAAAGGCTTTACAAGCCAAAAAGCAAAGGAGGGGAACCACCCCTAAACCAAATAAGGATTAAACCAACACTTTTAGGATTGAAAAACAGAGGTTTTTGTAGTTCAATACCACCCCAAAAATAGCCCCAAACTAGTTGAAAATTATGGCAAAGCTAGTATGCAAAACAAGCTAAAAGGGAGAGAGTTATACCTCTTGAAGCTCAGCACAAATCAGCCACTTTCTTATCCTTAAACAACCTTCCAACAGCCCAAAAATAGCTTCCAAGGGACCTCAACCCACAGATATGCAACTTTGATGAAGGATGTCTAGGCAAACTAGAAGTGTTTCTCTACTTCTATGCACAAAAGGGCAAGAGAGAGAGAACTCTAGAGAGAAAGGCAGAGATTTTGCTTTGAAAATTTTGTAGAGAGAGAGGAATTTTAGAGAGAGAGGCTCCCAAACTTTCTAACCTCTCAATATATGAGATATAGCCTCTATATATAGCAATACAAGAGCCTAAGGTCGAAATATCTGAAAATGGACACTTGGAGCAATGTGAAAACAGCTGGAGGAAAAAGATCTGCAAAATATCTGAGTTTGGGACACTAGTCGCCAGTCGGCTAGTTCAAGTGGCCGGTCGGCCACTTGTCTTGCCGGTTGTCCACTTGTGGTGGCCGGCCGGCCACTAAAAATCTGCTTCCAAGCCCGACGTCCAACGGGCATAATGGACTGTAGGATCGCTCGAGCCATCGAAGCGGTCTATGTAAGGCATTTTAAATCTATCCAGCAATGTCACCGCTGAATCTGTGTAGACGTCCTCTATGTCTGGCATCGAGGTAACTCCCTGAGCCCGCTTGAACAGCTACTCGAGCTTGCTCACTTTTAGAGCGGTTGGATCGACCACAAACTCGAATGGTGTATCCGTTGGGTAGGCCGGTGCTTTGAAAGTCTGAGGTGGGACTAGCCCTGCTGGAATGTTCATATTCTCTTGGACATTAGTTGTCTCCCCGGGTATCGGAACCCTAGGTAGGTACGGGTGCGAAGCAGAAGCTGCTGTTTGTTGTGGTTGTTGATGCTGTTGCTGTTGAAGCCTGGCAATTACCTCAGCCTGCTGAGCTACAACCTCTGTTTGACAAGCGGTAACCTCCGCTTGGCGAACAGCGTCCCGCTGCATGGCCTCTATGGTCTGTTGGAGTTCACGCATCATTTCCTCCATACTGATTGAGGGGTGCTGATCTATCAGACTTAGTGTACACTCTGAGGTGGAAGCAGAAAACTGGTTTTCATTCAGCACAGGTGACTGGCGAACTGGTGAATTATGCCGAACTCTCCTCCGTCTTGTAACCGGGGGTAGCAAAGCAAACACCGGTTGTCCTCTCACAAGATCCCCAAATCGATAAAGCCTCCTTACTCTGGTCCAGAGTGCTTGGGGGGTAACTGCCTCATCAGAAGCAATGGTGAAAATACTACCTTGCAAAAAGAAAAACAAAGCAAAAAAGAAACAACAATTAGCAAACGCACAGCATCTCGGCTTAGATAGAGACAACACTCAGTTGAAATCATAAGCTGGACAATCTGCACTCAAACACTGATTTTTGCCCCCAAATTTTCTGCCACAATACTGATACCCCCAAACACTGATGTCCTCAGACTGATACTCAGACTTGCAACTGATACATACATTCTTGTATAGACACACCCTAACAGCACATATCAAGCAAGTGAGAGCCAAAACACCCCTATGGGGGGGTAGGGTTTCCCTATCCTAGTTTCGTCAAGAGCTAGGGTTTCACTACGCACTGTAGACCACCCGAACTCGCTCCATGCGCCCCCCTTTCGAAGAGGGCGCGAATTGTGTTCTAGCTACTACAGTTCAGACTCCTGTCATGGTTCTGAATCTAATCTCATAAAGTGCAATGTAAGACTGATAAATCACCAAAGAGTCCAAATCCGACAAATCGTTTTGGAAAATCGATTTTAATCAAAAAGCGCCAAACATGGACTGCTTTGCCGGATTTCAGAGTCGCCAGCTAAATATTTTGTTTCGGGAAATTTAGGAAACCCTGACTTGTCCCTAAGGCCATGTGTCTATCATCACCAAAGTTGCCTCAGCTCGGGAACTTGGGTATGAGAGGGGAAGGTCCTGAAATGAGCACCCCCGCTCGCCCGATCAAAGATCGGCCTCTACTAAACATAATATGTTGTTTTTGAAAACACATGTGTTCTTATTCCGGTTATTTTGCTAACATTACTACGTGATGCGCACAGCACACAAGTATAGACTCAATCGCAAGAATTGGAACAAAACATCTCATGTTTGTTTTTTTTCGAAAATGGTTTGAAGTTGCTACCCTCAAGTAGGCTAAAATGCGGATTTGCCACCCTCAAATGGGCTTAGAAAACAACATGATTTTGCCATCTCAAGTGGGCTTAAAACTCGCATTTTGATGAATTGTCCAAATTCAAGCAATGTAGCCTTCATCCACAGGCAGTTAAATACTTAAGCAGTTAGCCTCATGGCAAGCATGCTATCATGGCAGTCACTTACACACATGCAAGGATGCTAAAGCATAAACACTTACAGTGTACTCCGAGCCAAAATAGAAGCTAGTTAGTAATCAATGCATGATTCTAGCTATGTCAACAATGCCTAATGCAACACATGCAAAATGCAACTAAAATAGGCTCGGCTATCTAAAATAGCATATGAATGCAACACTTGATACATGTATTCAAATTGGTATTGAAATACAATGCAGTTTGAATGATGCGCCGAGCCCGGTGCATGCAAGACAAATGAATGATGCAAACATGCAAAGCATAAGGATGCTAATTGAAACATGTCCTAAGACTAACCATCAAAAGCTGATAAGTAAAAGAGAGAAAGAAATAGGGTTGGAAGAATGCACACACACACGCACCCTTATAGCCCTACAAGGTAAGCCAAACATGACCAAAACCACTTAAAATAGACCTCAAGCATGTTAAATCAGTGGCAAAAATGTGCTGGAGCAAAGCTAACACATGCTAGAATGATGAACAAAAGCATGAAGCATGTTAGGCCAACACGCATGATTGCACTACAAGTACCAAAACCATGCAAGAGGTGACCCAATTAGCCAAAAATAGAGTTATGGCATGGCAAATAGTGGCTAAAAACATGCTTGAACTAAGCAAATTCAAGGCACAAAGACATGCTACTTTGCAAGGCTACAAGTAGGATTACACTACAAGTACAAGAAGCATGAAAGAGGTGACCAAACTAGCCCAAAATAGAGTTATGGAAGGTCTAAAAAGTCACAAAAAAGTTCTTGAACTAAGCCACAAAGAAGTAGAAACACATGCTCATTTCGTCGGCCATCAAGACAAGCAAACAAGACAAGAGGAAGGGGGACCACCCCCTCTTATTTTGAGCCTCAAAATAGGTTTTCCACTACTGAAATTCCTCTGGATTTCATTGGTTAAAAGGCCACAAAAATTTGTTTTGAAAGGCCTTGAAAGATAGCTCAAAAGGCTTTACAAGCCAAGGAGCAAAAGGGAGAGACAATCCCCTAGCCAAACAAGGCTTAAACCACCACTCTTAGGACTGAAAAGTAGAGGTTTTTGTAGTTCAACACCACCCCAAAAAACAACCCCAAAGTAGTTGAAAACTATGGCAAAGCTAGTATGCAAAACAAGCTAAAAGAGATGAGTGATTACCTTTGGAGCACAACAGCAAAAACAACCACTTTTCTTGAGCCAAAACCACCTTTTGGAGCTCAAACCAAGTCCCAAGCTACCTCAACTCAATGATCAACAACTCTTGTTAAGGGTTCAAAGGCAAAAGAGAAGTGTATCCACACTTATGAGCTCTTACGCACAAGGGTTCTTGAGAGGAAAAATGTAGAGAGAGAGGTGTAGAGAGAGAGGCTCCCAAGTTTTTCACTCCCAAAGTGTTCTCAAATGTTCTCCTCCTTGAATATGAGATATAAGGCACTCATATATAGTAAAACATCAAGCTTTGGTCGAAAATATCAAGCCAAAGACAGCTGGAACAGCTGCACAACAAATATCTGCCCAAAACTACTTTCTACCATCTGTGGCCGGCACTGTCCCATTGTTGGCCGGCACTTGACCATAGATGGCCGGCAGGGGTTACTCTTGGACAGCATGGGGCCGGCATTGGCCATTCATGGCCGGCACACTCCCATAGAGGCCGGCAGCAAAAAATCAGTGCTAGTCCCCGACTTGAAGCAAGCCTAACTCCTTCATCTGGATGCCTTTTCAGGTCATTCTTGTGTGCAAATTGAAGCCCCGAAAGTAAGCTTTCCAATGGTGGAATCCTCACATCAAAATTCTAACTGTGCTAAGAGATATTCCTCTTTTAGGGAAGACTACTCAGTTTCGGTCCAACCAGATTGCTGCCCTACTTCAACCAGCCATATCTCCCTCATCTGGCATTGGCTTGAGGAGATTCTTGAGTGCAAAATGAAGCCCCAGAAATCTTATTTTCAACGGTGGTGGCCTCATAGCTGAAATCCAAGTGTGCAAATGAATAGGCCTGATTCAGCGAGGGCTGCTCGACTCTCTCTCTTAACGGTTCATGCCCATTTTCTCCCCCAACTTGTTTTCTTCTCTCCTCTCCTCTTTTCTTCAACTCCAAACCCCTAAACAAGGTGTTTTGAAAGATTTTTCAAAGAGTTCATCTCTCTTTCATTCATTTCCACTTTGTCCTTTGCTCGGTTTACCAAAAAGTGCAACATTTAACAAAATGCGAGCGTCGGAACATCGTTAGAACCTTGTTTCAAAAATATTTTGAAAGAGAGGGTTTTAAGGTCTAAAATCTTTTGATCAAGATTGTTTTGGTCCAAAAGGGGTATGAAGTTGGGATTTGAAGCTCTTCTTGCCGAAGAAATCAAATCTTTGCACTACACAACTTTCACCACCAAGTAAACCATCAATAGTGCCCAAGTTTAAAGGGTGGTCAAAAATGGGGTGTCTACAAGCACGCATGCAGTTTCATACAATCCTGCATTCGGGTGAGCAACCTGTCCTAGTTTGGAACAGTCTCTAAGGCTTTCGATATGCAACTAGGTCAAATGGTGAAAAAGGGTGCCTCGGCAAGACCGCCTAATATACCTCTCGCTCCTAACACTAAGAAGTGAAAGGAGGATCAAACGGTATAGCGGTAGTCTAGATCCAAGGTTTGTGTTCCCATCATGGTAGAGCCCGTAACCGGTCAGCCTTATGGCACGCTTTTCCAAGCAACCTCCGACAAACCATTCAGGAATAGCAGATGGCAAACACTGTGACTTAGGCGCACCTATGCAAATGCAATGTAAAGAAACACATCAATGTAGATAAAACAACATATCATGAGTTCGAGTCAAGCTCTCTAAATCCCCAGCAGAGTCGCCAAAAACTATAGACCCGACTTTCTTCACGCGCCCCCCTTTTGGAGAGGTGCAAATTGGCCTCCTACAGTTCGGACTCCTGTCACGGTTCTGAATCTAATCTCACAAAGTACAATGTGCGACTGATAAACACTAAAGAGTCCAATCCGGCAAATCATTTTGGAAAATCATATTTTAAATCAAATAATGACAAAACTGGACTGCTTTGCCAGATTACAGAGTCGCCACCTAAATATTTTATTTTGGGAAATTTAGGAAACCCTGACTCGTGCCAAAGGCCACGATACGTCTCATCACCAAGTTGCCTTGGCTCAGGAACTTGGGTACGAGAGGGAAAGGTCCTGAAATGAGCACCCTCGCTCGCTCGCTCGATCGATCAAAGGATCGGCCTCTACTAAGCATGATATGTTGTTTTATAAATCTCATGTAATCTTATCCGGTTATTAGCTAACTTTACTATGTGGTGCACACATATAGGTATAGACTAAGTCGCAAGAATGGTTTAAAAGTATATCTAACTTTTCAACTCATGTTGTTTTCGAAAATGGTTTGAAAGTGCCACTAGCAAGTGGGCTAAAGCATGGATTTGTCACCCTCAAGTGGGCGTAAAACATGATGTTTTACCACTTCGCAAAGTGGGCTTAAAACTTACAATCATCGAATTGGTCCAGTTCAAGCAACAAAGCCTTCACCCACAGGCATTCATGCAGTTAAGCATTTAAGCAAATAGCCTCATAGCAAGCATGCGATCATGGCAACACTCACATTTATGCAAGGATGCTAAAGCGTAAAAACTTACAGTGTACTCCGAGCCAAAAAAAAAGCTAGTTAGAAAGAATGCATGATCCTAACTATGCAAAATGCCTAATGCAACACATGCAATAATGCAACTAAACAGGCTCGGCTACCTAAGATGGCATATGAATGCAACAATTTGATAACATGCTTCGAAACATGTATTCAAATAAGTATTGAAATACAATGTAATTTGTATGATGCGTCGAGCCCGGTGCATGCAAGACAAATGAATGATGCAAACATGCAAGCATAAGGTATGCTAATCAAAACGTGTCCCTAATCTTACCATCGAAAGCGGATAAATAAAAGGGAGAAAGAAGTGGGGTTGGAAGACATGCACACAACACGCACCCTTATTACAACATTGTGCCCTCTCGAAGGAGGGTTTGAATAAATCAGCTAAGCTACACTAAGCTAAACTAATTATTACAAAACAAACTAATTAACTATTCTAAGCTAATTAATTATTACAAACCAAATTGAAACAAATATCTATGCTAAGCTAATTAAAACATTACAACACAAATTGAATAATCAGCTACAATAAGCTAATTAAAGCAATAAAATGGCCTCGCAGGCGAGGGAGGCATGCATGCTCGGTTGGCTTTATTCTGAAAATTCGTCGCTTTGCCGTCGGTTGCCTCTGTTTACACTTGCCTTAATCTCTAAAAATTGAGCCAACTTCCAGATTGCTTCTGCCTTAACTCAAACACATTTTTGCACAAAAATGGACTGGTGGCTGGTCGGCCACAAAGAGTGGCTGCCGGCTACCCTAACTGGCCGGTCAGCTAGTATAAGTGGCCGGTCGACTACCTCAAGCGGTCGGTCAGCCACCTGCTTTTCCAGGCTTCTGGTTTTGCTGCAACAAGAGAACAACAGAGGCACAACAATGTATTTGCAAGGACATGTATGCACTTCCACCCTCCTCATCATTTCTCAAGCTCAAAGGAGTGTGGCACTTGGCTCTCAAGCCACCAATCAAGCATTTTCATGCATGATGGCCGAAGAATCAAGCTTGTACAAGCTTAGTGAATGCACATATAAGACTCAAATGGCCACCACCCTATCATGCATGATCAAGGGTGACGGCGACCAAGAATCGTGACACGTTTTATCACTTTGAGTATGAAAAGTCCCACATTTCTTATGTTTGGATTAACGTCTGATCCAAACACATGCAATGCAAACAACATGCTTATATTAGTCATGTTTTACTTTGCTCATTTTAGCATTACCGATTAATCCTTTAACCGGTTAAGTCCAATATGAAAGTCCTTTAATAAGAGAAGGATCAACCAAAGAATGGTTTAAGGCATGAGAGAGACCATGCCTTTGGCTAGTAGAAACCCTCAAGAGAGAGTTAAAGCCATTGAGCACAAGCCTTAATCTCAAGCTTAAACATAACACTAAGGTTAACCAACCCTCAAAACAAATAGAAAAATGAAGAAATGAGGGAGGTTATAGATTTTCAATGCTGAAATGGCATGCTAAAGAGTTTAAATCATGCGAGCAACACATGCAAGACAAGTTCAAAAGCCATAAACACTAAACTGGTGAAGCGCAATACACTAGAGGCATGCAATATCAAACTCAAATGACTAAACCAGCTCTGGACAGAGCTTAAACATGCCAATCAGTGGCTAAATCATTATAGAATTGAAGCACAAAAAGCTATAAAAACATGCTCATGTGTTGGCTCACAAACAAGGCTCAAAGCACACCCCTCAAAATCAATGAAAGAGTGAAATATGTGAGAGTGTGACAGAGGCCACCCCCTCCTATTTTGGACCTCAAAACAAACTTTTTTCCACTGAAATTCCCCTAGAATTCAGTGGTTAGAAGGCCAAGAAAAGGGGATTTCAAAAGCTTGGAAAGATGACTCAAAAGGCTTTACAAGCCAAAGAGGAAAGGGAAGAAACCACTCCCTAACCAAACAAGGGTTAAACTACCATTTTAAAATCTTTAGAACAGAGTTTTTTAGTGGTTACAACCAGCTTCCAAGTAGCATACAAAGGTGGCCAAACAATGAATTAAAACAAGGCTTAAAAGAGTTAAGTTCTTACCCTTTAAGCACAGCAACAAAACAACAAGAATTATGTGCTAAAACCACTCTAAGAAGCTCAAACAAGGCCTCCAAGAACCTCAGCTCCAAGGTGAAGGTGTTTGGTCAAGAGGTTGTATGCAAATATGTAGAGAATTCCCACTTTCAAGCCTAAAATAGGAAGAGAGAGAGAGAGAGAGAGAGAGAGAGAGTTCTAGAGAGAGGGGAAATTTTGCTCTTAAATTTCTGAGCCCCCAAAATGGGGGAGAGACCCCCATTATATAGAAAACCAAGCCAAAAGCTTGGCTTCATCCCTCCATACATGTGTATGGAGGATACACTTAGTGATCAACAGTTGGCACAGCTGGCACATAAAATATCTGAAAAAGGAGGAAAAATGGCCGTCGGCCATCAATAGTGGCCGACCGGCCACACATGTAGCCGATCGGCCACCACTGATGGCCAGTAGGCATAAGCCATGGCTGATGGACACTGGGGACGGCCAACAAGCCACCCTCTCCTTCAGATTCAAAGCAACAAGCTCTTGGTCCACCACCAAGCACAAAACAGACAAGTTGGGAGGCTACAAGGCGAGGCGCTCAGCCGAGACCTTCAGAGACTCAGAACGAACACGAGCATGCACAATCATCGGTTGTTCAAACAATGACATCCAAGTCTTGAGAACGGTCAAAAATGGGGTGTCTACACCTATGGATGAAGGCTAGTTGCTTAAATTGTGATAGTTTGATTATTGTCTATTTTTTAAGCCCACTTTTTCAAGTGGCAAATTCACAAAACAATTTCGACCAAAAAAAACATGAAATCAAATGTTCCACTTCTTACAAATATTAGTCTATACCTTGTGGGCACATCACATAGTAATATAGCTAATAGTTGGAACAAGAGCATATAATGTAAATTAAAAACCACATCATGATTAGTAGAGGCCGATCTTTGATTGGGTGAGTGGGGTGCTCAATTCATGACCTTCCCCTCTCATACCTAAGTTCCCGAACCGAGACACTTTGGTGATGATGGACTAATGGCCTTTGGCATGAGTCTCGGGCTTCCTAAATTTCTCAAAAATATTTAGGTGGCGACTCGATAATCTGGCAAAACAGTCCATTTTTGGCATTTGATTCAAACCTTGATTTTCCAAAAAGAATTGCCGAATTTCGACTCTTTTTTGTGTTTTCACTATTTCACATTGTGAAATCAGATTTAGAACCACAGGTAGAGTCCGAACTGTAGGGCTAGTTGTATCCAAAAGGAGCATGAAAAGTAGAGCTACAGTTTCTGGCGACTCTACTGGGGAAAGAGAGAACTTAACTTAAAACTCATGATGTGAAATTTTATCTACCTATATATGTTCTTTGCATTGCATTTGCATTGATTTGCTTAAGTCACTGTGTTTGCGATCTGCTATCCTGGATGGTTTGCTGAAGGCTTGCCTACAAGCTTACCAAAAGGCTGACCGGTCGTGGGCTCTACCATACTGGGAACACAACTCTTGGATCTAGGCTACCGCTATACCGTTTGATCCTCCTTTCACTTCTTGATGTTAGGTGTGAGGTATATTAGGTAGTCTTGCTGAGGTATCCAGTTTTGACCATTCGAGCTAGTTGCATATAGTGGAGCTGCAGTGACTGTTCCAAACTAGGACAGGATGCTCACTCGAATACAAGATTGCATGAAACCACTTGATTGAATTAGTGAATCCTAGTTCCTGACGAAACTAGGACAGGGTAACCCTACCCCCTCATAGGAGTGTTTTGGCTCTCACTTAACTAGTATGTGCTTTACAGTGAAACTATACAGGAATGTGCGTACCAGTTTCAAGGTTGGTATCTATTTTGGGGTAGCATTCAGTGTGGAGTACAGTCACTCAGCTGTGATCATATATGTTCTAGTGAAATTGGGCTGAGGGGCTATATGTTTTCTCTTTTGCTAGGTAGTCCTGGAACCATAGCTTCAGAAGGCTCCAATATCCCCTAGGTACCCTGGACTCATGTCAATAGACTTTGTAAGGTCAGGGACCTAGCTTAGGGGCAACCAGTGTTTGCTTCACTATCACCAGTTACGAGGCGAAGGAGGATTAGACAAAATTCACCAGCCCAGTTCCTACAGCAGTCACCCTCGGCTCACCTGTGTCCAGCCCGATTTAGGAATAGTCATATACTTCTAGCCTAGTACGACATCAAACACCTATTCCAGTGGCACAGTATCCCCCAGCCAGTGTGGAAGAATTGATACACCATTTGCAACAGACAGTTGAAGCCCTACAACAAGATGTGGTTCATCAGGCCGAGGTCACGGCTCGTCAAACCGAGGTTATAAGCAGGCTACAGCAACCACAGCCAACAGCGGCAACTGCATCGAATATACCCACTGTAGCTATCCCTGTGCCCGGTGCCACAGCGCATACTACTAATGTTCTAGAAAATTAGGGCAATCCAGCAAAACCTATCCAGGCACAAGCCTCCAGAGCCTTGGTTTCTCAAACCGAGGCACCATTCAAGTTCGAAGTTGATCCAACAGCGCTCAAGGTCAATAAACTAGAAAAATTATTCAAGAGAGCACAAGGGGTCAACTCCATCGCACACATAGAGGATGGGTACACCGAATTGACAGCTACCTTAAGCGGTTTAAAATGTCGTATATTGACCGTTTTGATGGCTCTGGAGACCCAATGGTACACCTACGACTGTTTTCAGATATTTTGCGACCAATGGGTTTGACCTCGAGTCTAGAAGTTGCCACTATTTAGCCGAACCATATCTGGAATGGCTACCATCTGGTATGTGAAATTAGAGGACTCTGTGAAATAGAGCTGGCAAGAGTTGGTTGAATCCTTCATTGCCCAATATTCCTACAATACGCAAATCGAGGTCACAACTCGTGATCTCGAGGCACCTCGTCAAGAGCTGAAGGTGGGTTTCTCTGAGTTTGTGACTAAATGGAGGGCCAATGCCTCGATGATGACCACGAGACTTTCTGAGAAAGATCAGATAAGAATGATTGTTTGGAATATGCATGGCAAGTTTCTGTAGAAGATGATTGTTCTACCTCTATTTACCTTTACAGAGCTTCATGAAATGGTGGTTCAAATCGAGGAGGCCATCAGACAAGGGATCATTGTGGAAGATAATGAGCCGGTAGATGTGGATATGTATTCCAGTGGATCGTTTTGTTGGGCCTACGAAAAAGATGTTTTCATAGGCCATAGTTGGCTAATATCCACGTGGTTGTTGTTGAATACTTTGGACAAAACATTTATTAATGGCGGTCGATACGTTATTTCATCTGGGAAAGACGATGTTTGAAAGGCCAATCTGGCTTTCGTTTTGTAATATTTGACATCGTCATTGATGTTTGTTTGTAGCAATTTGTACGACGCTGTCCATGGGCATCCTTTTTTATCTGCGGCAGCATATGCGTTTCCAAAATATGTGATGTCTACTGGGCAAGTAACTGGAAAAGTAAATCGAGCCTGTAATTGATCGTTCGCCTGTAATCGTGTGTCCCGTATTTCCACTTCGATGCGACTGGCTGAATTAAATGGACACTGTGGTCTGTAGCTTAGTTTGCATTTGTCAATTATCATTGACTTGAATGTGAGCTTCTACCACATTGCATCGCCTATCTCTGGATTGGTTATTGATATATTGGTGTAGACACCCTATTTTTTACCAACCTTAAGACTCAGACGTCATCAATTGAGCGCTCGGTGATGGTACATGTGCTCATTCTGAGGTTTCAGAGTTTTGGCTGAGAGCCTTGCCTCCGGGCCTCGGAACTCTTTGTACTTTGGCTCGGTTTGCGGACCAAGTCTTGTTTTCCCTTCCCGGAGGGAGGGAGTGGTCTTGTAGACCATCTCTTTGTGGTCGTAGACTACTTTTTGTGGTCGTAGGCCACTTTTCCTATTTGGAGACTAGTTTCCGGTTTTTGGAGTCTTTGGTCGCGCGCCTTGTCTTGGGACTGCTTAACATTCTCTGTTTGGCGTGGTTTTTGAACCACACCTTGTTGCCTCTGCCTAGAGGAACACTATGGTCCGGGAGACCACTTTTGTGGTTGCATACCACTTTTGATGCTCGCTAGCTAGTTTTTGAGGCTTTTGGCCGCGTGTTTCGCCTCCCAATTTCTCATCTTGCATCCGCTTTGGTTTGTTTTTGGTACAAACCTTGCTTTCCTTGTTTGGAAGGTGGTACAAGGGTAGGAGACCAGTATTTCTGCTTGGAGACCACTTTTCCTTTTTCCAGCTAGTTTTCTTGTCAGATAACTGGCTTTCTTGGTCTTTGGACCATCTTTTTTGGTCGACCACCACACCACCACCTTGCATTTAGTGTGTTGACCTCTCCCACCTATGGCCGACCAGTTTCTATTCTGGTTGACCACCTAAAGTGGTCGGCCGACCACTTTTACTAGCAGGCCGACCACTTCAAGTGGTCGGCTGCTTTTTGACACCTTTTTGGAGATATTTTGGGACAGCTGGCCCAGCTGGAGAGCATTTGAGCCATCCTCCATACACGTGTATGGAGAGATTGGCTTGATGCTTAGCTTCTCCAAGAAGCTTTGGCTTTCCTCTTCTATAAGAGGGAAGCTCCCCCTCCCTCCTCTAGGTTCAGAAATTTGCCCTAAGAGAGTTACATGTAGCTTTGTCTCTATATCACTCTTGTTCTTCATTTTTATGCCTTAAAGTGTAGATTTGTCTTACTTTAACACATAAACACACACTCAAACACCATCCTTTTGCTACTGAGGTGCTTAGGGGCTGATTTTGGTGTTCTTGGGTTGCCTTGAGCTTGAAAAACTTACTGGAGTTGCAGCTTTAAAGAAGGTCTTCTAGGGTGAGTTTCTAAGCCTTAAAACCCCCTTTTTGCCTAAGCTTTTGGCCCATCTTGCATGTTGTTTTAAGCTTAACTTATAACTGATAAAAGTTCTTTTTTTGCATGCTCTTGATCTTTGTTTAAGATCACTTTTGTGTTTGGGGTTGTTTACCCCCTCTTAGGCCTTGTTTGGCCTTGTTTTTTAGCCTTTTTTGTGAGCTTCGGGACCACCTTGTATTGGCCTTCTCACCACTGGGGATGGTGTTTTAAGGTCCTAGAAAGGGGGAGGGCCATCCCCTTCCCTTGCATCTTCAATACATGCCTTAATATGCCTCATGTTTGAGCATCTTTACTAAATGTTTGTTGGCCACATCTTAGCTTGTATTTGTGGTTATTTTGCTGTGGCATACCACTTTTTTTGCTTAGTTTGGTCACTCCATGCATGGTTAATACACTTGTAGTGTAAATCACACAATCTAGTCTTGTATGCCTCATGTTTGAGCATGTGTTTCGAGCTTGTTTTGGGGCCATCTCAGTAGGTTTTTGGTGTTATTTTAACATGCCTTAGATCTTTTTGGGTTTGGTTTGGTTGGCTCTTGCATACCTTATGCACTTGTAGTGTAAATCACACACACTAGCTTTGTATGCTTCATGAAGTAGCATCTCATTCTAGCCTATGTTGTGTCCATTTCTGCATGTTTTTGGGCTTGTTTTACCATGTCATACCTCTGTTTAGGTTTGGTTTGGTTAGCGTTTGCATGCTCCTTGCACTTGTAGTGCAATCCCATTAAACTAGCCTAACATGCATCATGTTGTAACATGTTATTTTAGCATGCTTTTGGCTTAGCTCTGAGAAGATTTTGTTCATGTTTTAGCATGTTTAAGATCTGATTTTGGTTACATTGGCCATCCATGACTTGCTTTATATAGCTATAGTTCAATCTAGCTTGTTAGCCTTATGCATTGAATCCACTAGCATGCATTACTTGGCTTATTTTAGTGATTTGGCATCACTTGTTATGTGATTTCAGTCCATGTTTCATGGTCATGCATTCACATTTATCACTTATTCAATGCGTTGGATGGTTTGCCCATTTATGCCTTAACATGAACTGTTGCGTATGCCTTCATGCCTTAGCTTGCGAGCCATCATTTCAGTGTTTATTTGGGATTATTATGCCATGATATAACTTTGATTTTTATTGCTTAAGTCATCCCATGCTTGGTCCTAATAGGTGTAGTGTAATCTACCTTATTTGCCTTGTATGTATCATGTCTTATGCCCTTAATACTAGCATCTTTTGGCCTCCTTCCATACATGTTTTAGACTCATTTTAACATGTACTAGGACTTTTTTGGGTTTCCTTGGTCACATGCTTCATGTTTTGTATACTTGTAGTACAAGTGCTCTTGCTTGCTTCAAGCTTTGAGCACCATTGCATGCTTCATTTGTGTTGTGTACATGATTTGGCATCATCTAACATGACATTTCAGAGCTTATAGCATGCTTTTGTTCTTACTTCATTCATGCTTTGAATGCCTCTAAGTATTGTCCATGTTTGCCTAGCTTATGCCTTAGCTCGTATGCTTGCATGCCTAGGCCTTTGGGCCCTTATCTCAACATCTTTTGGTCCATGATTGGACCTACTTGAGCTCTGTCCATGCTTAGTTCATGTATTTGTGCCATGTATTGCATGCCTCCTTTGTGTTGCTCTTTGCTAGCTTTCATGCCTTAGGACCCTAGCATGCTTTCCTTATGTTGTTTGAATGATTTGGCATCATTTCTTGCTTCATTTCAGTGCACTTAGTGTTGTTACACTTCCACTTTTGTCACTCATTGAGCACTCTTGAGAGTTGTGCTCTTTGGCCTCTTTGATGGCCAATGCATTGTGCATGCATGCCTTGCTTTATGTGCTTTCATTTTAGCACTATGGCCACTAATTTGGGCATGACTGAGTTCCACCCCTTTTGGTTTAAGTCCATAGATTATACCATGTATATTACATTGAGCATGCCATGCTTGGTATATTACATAAGTTGCCCTTGTTGCATTGCATTGTGCATGCATGCATTACATTATGCTTAGGACCTCATGAATGCCTTGCATTGAGCATACCATCTAGTTCTTAGCATTTGCATTGTGTATGCTAGTTGTTACATGCTTTAGCATTGTGCATGCCATTAGCCTTGTTAGGTTGTTCATATTGTATTGCATGTTTGCATGCTTAAGTCATATTGCATACTTGCATGCTTGAGTTGCATTGTGTATGCCATGCCTGCTTGCATTGTGTTTGGAATAGGTGTTAGTCCAAACACGGGAAACGAGGGACGTTTCATACTCAAAGTGATGAAACGTGCCTTAATTCCCGGTCACTGACGCTCTTGATCATACATGATAGAGTTTTAGGCTTTATGTGTTTACTTGTGCATTCATTTCCTTATTGAATTGTGCAACTTTGCCTCTCGGCCATCATGCATTGAAATGCGTGATTGGTGGCCTGAGGGTCGAGAACTACACTCCCTTGAGTTCATGACATGATAGGGAGGGTGGTTGTGCACACATATCTTACAAATACATTGCCATGCCCTTTCTTGCTCTCTATTGCAGAAAACTGGGATTCAACAGCAACAACTGGCCGACCAGAGCTGGCCGACCACTTTTCTGGTTTTTCAACAACCAAAAGTGGTCGGCAGGTGTTTCTAGAGACCAAAAGTGGTCGGCCACCCTCCCACAGGATTCCCAAGGTGAAGTTTTATCTTTCTGGAGCTTGGTGCAAGGTTCTGAGGACAGATGAAAGCAGAGGCAAATCAGGGGCATCGCATTGGATTTCCGAATGAGGCGACCGGGCTTGCATGCATTCCTCTCCCTTCGAAAACCTCCTGATTTACTGCTTTCCTTAGCTGCCATGCTTAGATAGCTTGCTTTTGCTTTGGTTTGTACTTTAATTATTTAATACGTTAGCTATTCAATTTGTTCTGTAATAATTAGTTGACTAGGATTAGTTAATTAATTTGTTGTGTAGTAATTAGTTTAATTAGCTTAGATTAGCTAGTTAGCTCTTTATTCAGTCCCTCCCTCGAGAGGGCATATTATTGTAATAAGCGTGCGTGTGTGTGATACATGTCTTCCAACCCCCATTTCTTTCTCCCTTTTACTTAACCGCTTACGATGGTTAGTTTTACGGCATATTTTGTTTAGCATACCTTATGCTTGCATGCGTGCATTCATTCATTTGTATTGCATGCACCAGGCTCAGCGCATCATACTAACTGCATTGTATTTCAATCCCTATTTGAATACATGCACCAAGTTGCATCTCACATGACATTCTTAGGATAGCCGAGCCTATCTTAGTTGCATTTTCGCATGCGTTACATTAGCCATTTTAACATGAACTAGGATCATGTATGATTTCTAACTAGTTCCTTGTTTTGGCTTGGAGTACACTGTGAGTGTTTACGCTTTAGCATATTGCATGTGTGTTAATGTTGCCATGAAAGCATGCTTGCCATGAGGCTATTTGCTTACGTGATTAACTACCTGAATGCCTGTGGGTGAAGGTTGGATTACTTGAATTGGAACGATTCATCGAAATCCGCATTTTAACCTACTTGCGAGTAGCAAACTTCGAACCATTTTCCAAACAAATGGATATGCGATGCTTTGTTCCAAATTAGGCGATCTAGTCTATACTTGTTTGCTGTGCGCATCACATAGTAAGATTAGCTAATTAATCGAAATAAGAGCACATGTGTTTCAAAAACAAAATATCATGCTTAGTACAGGCCGATCTTTGATTGGGCGAGCGGGGGTGCTCATAGATGACCTTCCCCAATCGTACCCAAGTTCCTAAGCCGAGGCAACTTTGGTGATGACGGATACGTGGCCTTAGGCACGAGTCAGGGTTTCCTAAATTCCCCCAAAATAAAATATTTAGGTGGCGACTCTATATCTGGCAAAGCAGTCCATGTTTGGCACTTCTTTCTTAAAAATCAGTTTTCCAAAACGATATGTCGGATTTGTATTCTTTGGTGATTTATCAATCTCACATCGCACATTGTGAGATCAGATTAAGAACCGTAACATTTGAGTCCAAACTGTAGCAAGCAAAGCCCGAATGGGCGCGTCTACAATTGGATACCGGCAAGTTCGATGTCGCGTCTATTATGTCGGTTTCTAATTCACCTTCCTCATTCTCATGGAGCTCATCTGTCAATCCAACAGGGTTGATCTCCTCTGACATAATGATTTTAGAATGTTGTTAGCGCAGCGGCCTCTCTGAATTGTCAATCACACAATTCGTTTTTGAATGCGGAATTGATAATACATATCGATATATAAAGGTTAAGTGAATAGAGTTGGGGGAATAATTAATCGAAAACAACGTCGCATTGAGGCCATAACTCACTCTCAATGACGTCACTCACTCTCTCGGATGATGCAAGTCACTCTCTAAAAAATTTACTGGTATAAGAGAGTGAGGGAGTGACTTATATATGATCCCAGGAGCGTCCCTATAATATTACTGGGACGCTCCCCCCCCCCCCCCCCGCGCGCCACGTGTCGTCCTGTGATTGGTGCTCTCTTCCGCATTTGGTGCCGTGTTGTCGGCTACAGGGCTCCGCTCCGTTCCCAGATCTACGGCCAGGATTAAAAGATCTAAAAAGGCAAGCGCAAGCGGGAAATTTGAATTCAAATGATGGGTTCATATGTATGGCCCACCAGTTGCCTCCTTTTTGCATCATTTGCCATATGTTATTATGGGTCGTAAAATTGTTCCATGCCATACGTTATACACGTACACGGTTTTTAACGTCTACTATTTCACCTATTTTACAAATTAATAACTGCTAACATTGACCCACGTCACGGTCAACATATTATGCCTATAAAATAAAATCGATGTGATGCGTTTAATGGTCGGAGTTTCACCGTCGATTATGGCGACTACGTTTCGATTTTCGCAACGGCGTCCATATACCCCTAGAACAAAATTAAATTTTAGTCACCTTTGGACAACGTCCAGTAGATTTGGTGTTTCTGGCCGAAGTTATGTTAAGCGAAAATGTAGTTATTACAAAAAAAAAAAAAAAAAAAAAAAAAAAAAAAAAAAAAACGATTCATGTCCAAATCATTTTGTGATTCCATTTGGAGGATTGACGATTTTGCTCGTACGAAGAGCCTCATTTTTTCCATTTCGATTTGCCGAAGGTTGGTACTGAAAAGGATGAACGACTTGGGCAAAAATTGAAGTTGTTAGGACTCTACATCCAGGGTGTAGTTTTACGCCAAACGGGTGGTCTCTCTGAAAATGCTGCCGATACGCCTGGGCTCGAAAACGACATGTGTGATGCCCCTACTCAGACTGTGGAGTTTGATCCATCTGGTATACTTGACAACGGCCAATGTGAATTTGTCGTTGTGTTGGACCGTTTTCCTCATCCTGCATATACGCCTAAGTTTGAAGATGTTTTCCAGTGGTCCAATGGTGACCCACGAACTAGTTGTGTGGTCAGGGGCACGGAAATAGATCGTTTTGTTGTATTGCGACGTATCCCTGTTTTAATGCCGCTGCAATCGAACGAATATTCAGTCGTTAGCCATCAAGGCGTGAAAACATTTATCAACATCGGAAAGAATGTTGTATCCGAATTCCGAGATAGTTTTGGTGTGTTGAATGGCACGTATAATAAAATTGTAAAAAATGCAATTATTTGTTATTTTATGTGGGAATGTCGCACAAAATCGTTTGTAAGTGCGCATTTGAATTGTAGATTGAAATATTGTTATTAATACAATAATTGATTATAACTTATTTTACATCGGCCTCCGTTGTACATTTATTTTTTGTGCTGATGTGGACCCTTTGACTGCGGCCTTTACAGCTTCTGCTACTAATTTGGACACCTCATCCATAGTGAGCCTTGATGATTCTGAATTATTAGATCCGACCTCACTTACGGATGGGCCTATGTCGATAGGTCCGCTAGGCTGAGTATTGGGCCCAATGTTGATTGATAATGGGCCGCGTGTCGGCATAGTCATGTCACGGCGACTGAATAATTCAGGCCCATCTCGAATTGAACTTGCTGATGACCGTGCAGGCATTATCCTTTGGGCCAAAGAACTGTATTGGCCCATTGGTGCTGATAATGTCATTGCCGATCGAAAACGTGATTCAGAATTGCAGCGTGTTAGTCTTGCCCTCGTCACGCTGCGTGCCACGTGCCAAATATCCACGTGGTTGTTGTTGAATACTTTGGACAAAACATTTATTAATGGCGGTCGATACGTTATTTCATCTGGGAAAGACGATGTTTGAAAGGCCAATGTGGCTTTCATTTTGCAATATTTGACATCGTCATTGATGTTTGTTTGTAGCAATTTGTACGACCCTGTCCATGGGCATCCTTTTTTAATGGGCCCAATTACAGTCTCCCAAACATCTTGTAACTAGAAATGATCAATGGATCTCATTTTTTTTTTGTAGTTATTACATATATCTGCATATATCCGCATAACTACATTTTAAGTGAAAATGTAGTTATTACCAAAAAAAAAAAATGATTCACATCCAAATCGTTTTGTGATTCCATTTGGAGGATTGACGATTTTCGCCCGTACGATGAGCCTTATTTTTTCCATTTCAATTTGCCTAAAGTTGGTACTGAAAAGGATGAACGACTTGGGCGAAAATTGAAGTTGTTAGGACTCTACAACCAGGGTGTAGTTTTACGCCAAATGGGTGGTCTCTCTGAAGTTGCTGCCGATACGTCTAGGCTCGAAAGCGACATGCGTGACGCCCCTACTCAAACGGTGGAGTTTGATCCATCTGGTATACTTGACAATGGCCAATGTGAATTTGTCGTTGTGTTGAACCGTTTTCCTAATCTTGCGTATACGCCTAAGTTTGAAGATGTTTTCCAGTGGTCCAATGGTGACCCACGAACTGGTTGTGGGGTCAGGGGCACGGAAATAGATCATTTTGTTGTATTGCGGCGTATCCCTGTTTTAATGCCGCCGCAATCGAACAAATATTCAGTCGTTAGCCATCAAGGCGTGAAAACATTTATAAACATCGGAAAGAATGTTGTATCCGAATTCCGAGATAGTTTTGGTGTGTTGAACGACACGTATAATAATATTGTAAAAAATGCAATTATTTGTTATTTCGTGTGGGAATGTCGCACAAAATCATTTGTAAGTGCGCATTTGAATTGTAGATTGAAATATTGTTATTAATAAAATAATTGATTACAACTTGTTTTACATCGGCCTCCGTTGTACATTTATTTTTTGTGCTGATGTGGACCCTTTGACTGCGGCCTTTACACCTTCTGCAACTAATTTGGACACCTCATCCGTAGTGAGCCTTGATGATTCTGAATACACACTATGTGAATCTCTAGGTACGTGTTTGCAAGTAGGCTATACAAATACTACCAATTGTCATTTTTACCAATACTAACTGGAAGGCTCAGTACCTATCCGTGCAAGTTTCTGGACTTTCACCAAGGACACACAGGCCAACATAATACCACAACTACACCCCCTACCCAGATTCACCAAGGTATTCACCAATTTTTCTCAAAACAATATACATTTTCAATGTGTTAAATATACAACAATGCTCAATATCAACGAATAAGAAATTAGTTTCAATTCACCTAATCCTCATGCAATTTCTACAACAATCATAGTTATCTATCACCGATAGCCCAAATCAGATATATCTAAATAGATAAATAAATTTCCATTAAAGATATACTTTCCAAAATCTCAAGATGGAAGTGATAATGCATATCCAACTCCACCATCATCAACAACATCATTCCAATTTCACAAAATCCAATATCATTTCCATTTACTCTTTACAAAATCAAATATTCATATTTTAGGGCAAAATCTCCCATCTCTTCATAAATCAATTCCAAACATAGAAATACACCATTTTGTCATAACTCAACTAAATTTACAATCCCATACCCATTTTCAAGATTTCATTTGAAAATCCCTTTTTTGATTTCAAATCAAAACCCTAGATTTTATCCAAAATCCCCAAATCCCATGATTTGTTTAAAAAGACAAATAACCAAGCTAAAAACCATACTGAAGTATGGAGAAGTCCCTACCTCGAAGCTAGAAGACAAGAGAGAGAGTGGAGAAATCTCGACGAAGTCGAAGTTTTGCCCTTTTATCAAAGGGATTAGAGCGTAGAGATCAATGGATCAAGGTGTATTTGAAGCTAAAAGATGAGTTTTAGAGAGAGAGAGAGTAGATCTAGATTTTGAAACGTTTAAAAAGAGTGAGAGAGAGAGAGAAATGAAAAGGTAATCCAAAAAGTGACCTTTACGGAATGATATACGCGCAGATTGCTTAAGCGACCAAAACACCGCTCGAGTGACCAGACATAATAAGTGAGACCACTCGAGCGTACAATGACACCCTCACAGAATTTTTGCAGACAGAGGCTAACCGTTTGAACCAAGATCGATCGTGCAAAGACCGCTCAAGCGCAAGAAAAACTACACGAGCCAAAAACACCACACTCCCAGTAGTTTTGCAAACCTACAAAAGTACTGGAAGTTCTCAAAGTTCGCTCGAGCACAAGAAAGTTTGCTCGAACGAACAGGCCAAAACTCACGCAGCAACAATTTGGAAAAACTAACTCCCAACCTGTTTCAAACACAACAACAACACTCAAATAACCAAACTCAATAAGGGATAGAATGAATAAAGACATGAAAAACCAAATAAGACAAGGACACCCAGAACCAAAACAACAAACGGTCTAGTTTAAACCAAAATCGCTATATTTCAAGGATAGGTTTGGGCTAAGACTATAGTCCAAGTTGGTTATACGAAAATTGCCACACATGTGTGCGCACCGCCCAGCCTACTGGTCCGGGTCCGTGGGTCGTGGGTCGTGGGTCGAGGCTTGAGACTTGCTAGAATGGATTAAGTTTGGGTCGGGCCGAATTGGTGGCCCATCAACCTAATCTTTTTTGGACTAGGTCAAAGTGGTGGTTGCAAATATACACATGTATACATAGAGTGTATAACTTATACACTAATTCCCCATTAGTTTTGCAGGAGCAATTGGGCAGTTTTGGCTACATTTGTTGCTAGCCTTCATGGTTGGGAGACTCCTCCTATCTCCTGGAGTGTGGATAAAAGGAGACCAATTTCTTTGGTTTTCAACACAAAATTTTTTACTCTCAGATTATACGGTCAATCTGCTCCTATAATGTTCTTCCTGTGTGAGACAGTACTATCATTATTAGTTTGCCCAAACTAACTAGAAGGTGCTTTTGACGTAGCGGGTTCTAAACTATCGTATCTTGGGAGACAGACCGACATACCTCCAGCACCCACGGTGAGGCGGCGAATTTGTTTTAAGGAGATTGTGGTATCACATAGGCTTCGGTTTGCTTTCTTGTCTTATTTCAATATTTTATTTTGATATATATATATATATTTATGTTCACCAAGTTGTAATCCCTAGTATGATTTAGTTTCATGATTCCTTATTCTGTAATTTGAATTAATTAAACACGAATCTGTTTATTTTTATTTGAATACACATTTTATAAAACATTTATTTGTATGGGTGTGTAACCATTTTTGTATAACCGGATTTAAGTTTTGGAACTTGTAGCCCTTGGGGCATTTATTTTTTTGTTTTATTCTCTTTTGCTTTCATTGTCACACATGCTACGGATTCACTCTTTTGAAGTCTGAATCTGTATTGTATGTGGGCTCCTTTTATAAATCTCTCGCATGAATAGAATACAAATATAGAGATTTGATCACTTGATTAAGATTAGTGTAATTGAATGGATTAATCAGATTTATCTTTATGTTAGTTATTTGGGGGCATTACAGTTAATCTCATGGATGAATTGATCTAAACTATTCTAACCAATTGTGTTGGACAAAGATTTTCAAAAACTATTTTGTTTTATTATTATAGATATCTCTTGTTGTGTACTTAAATTTCATTAATAAAGTTCACTTTTTTGTTGAACAAAAAGATAAAAATAAATAAATAAATAAATAAGTAAAAAACCACATCCACAAATATTGATTTTAGGGAAAATAGTATTTCATTAAATTTCATAAAATAATCTCAATTTAATGGAAAATTTTGTGAATTAATTTTTTTATATTGCAAAGTTTTTCATCAATGTGCAATTATTTCTTCTAAATTCCACTGAAATGGTATTTTCTTTTGATTTTAGACTAAGAAACGATTAACGGAAGTTATAATACTTACATTAACATGTTAATTTAGACTGTTGACATGTATTTGATAATTTCTTATAATCTTATGAAATTCAAAAGATCAAAATTCTTCTTTTTTTCCCCCTGGATTTCCTTTTAATTTCTTAAATATAACACACACACAAAAAGAAAGGAAAAAAAAGTTTTAAAAAAAAATATTATTCTTTGAGTGTTGTCTGTGTTTGAAACCAGACATCCTTCTAGTTAGTTTTTTTTTTAAAAAAAAAAAAAAACAAAACAAAAAAATCAAAACAAAACAAAAATTCTATTTCCAAATTATTCTAAAACAAATAATGACAACAATAATAAATGATGGCAATTGTGTGACATGTCAAAAAATTGGACAATGAATGTCAATATCCAAGAATTGGGAATCAACTAAAAAAACTAAGAGAAATGTTCAGTATTAGTGATAAAAACATAGCTAACTATTGTAATTTCTTGACAGACAGTGCAAGAGTTTGCAATTTTTTGCAATTACTTTGGAAACCAAAATTGACAAACTTGTCTTAAATCCCAAATTTGGATTCTAAAAAGTTTTAAAATGTGCCAAAACATGGAACACCTAAAGTGGATGTTCCTAGACAAACTTATTATGAGAAATAAAATATTTAAAAGTAAAATATAAAAAGAAGCTAATTTGAAGTATTAAACAAGAGAATCTAATCAAAATTGAACACGTGTCAATATCAGGAGGGATTAAATTGTACTTATGTTGCAGTTCCGTCAGATAACCAAATTTTAATGCATAATTAATATCGTGATCTAAATACATTTCAGTTGATAATTTTAATGTCAATACATTCTAATTAAATGTCGTATTAAATGTGAAGAGTTCATAAATCTATTATAAATAGTTCATTGTAACCACAACTTCAATCATTTTTGTTTATCCAGTCTTTTCCTTTCCCTTTGTTTTAGGTTTGGCAAGTTGGTGGTTCTTGTGGCTAGTGATTTGTTGGATGATATTGAGTGTACAAAACTATATCAAAATCTAGATCCAGAAAGCGCAAGAAGGATGTGTGAAGTCGTATGTGAAGTAGGGTGTCCACATGATTATTGTTGGACAATCTTCAATGAATTCAAAGAAAGAATTAAAGAAACGAGAGAGACTGTTTGATTAAAAAAATCAAAACAGTATATATATAAATAGATTCTTGTTTCATTACAAAAACAAAATAAGAATCAGAAAAAGGAAAAATAATTAAAATAGAAAGTAAATTAATTTCTTACTTTATTAATTTCTCGAACAAAATTGTTTTGATCAAGTCCAGTGTTTAACACTGTGTCCTTAAGAAAGATTCGTCCTCTCCACGATGCTTTCAGATTATAGATGTTTATCTCCCATGATAAAATTATCAGCAACGAATAGTAGCAGCACTACAAACTATTCACACAACGAACACACTTTGTGTTTACACTCTTTCTCATAGGAAAATAATGCAACAAAATGCAAAGAGAGCAAAAGCAGAATTGAGGACGAAAATTGAGTGTAAACTCCAAATGAGGGACTGCCAATTTATAGATGGAATAGTAGCTATTCGATTTGAATCCAACAGGTAGCAGACCTGTTTGAATAGGTACAAGACCTGTTCAAAATCTTGAATGAACAGATACAAACCTGTTCAGTTTGAATTTTGAACAGATACTGAATCTGTTAGGTTTAAATCCAATCAGATAAAGACTTGTTCGATGGAGGAAAAATCTGGACAGTGTTTTGGAATTAATTTCACATTTTAAATTCGAAAAAAGTAAGAATTTTAATCTTAGAACAAAAAAAAAAAATTCAAAAAGTTTTTGGCCCAAAAAGATAAGCATTGGACCGAACAAGCCCAACCCAACCTCACACCACACACCCGCGTCCGCGCCCAAGCCCAAGCCCAAGACTAGGCCTAGCCCAGCCCGCCAGACCAACAGAACGGACGGTGGTGGCGGCGCGCGTGTGTGTGTTTATTTTGGGTCCAATGGATCTAGCCCACTTTGCCCATAACCTCACCATTCCACAAAACTTGGGCACCCCTTAGGGCCCTCCCCAAGTTGCAAACCCAAGCCTTATAAACCCACAAAAGTTTTCCTACCAAACCAATGTAGGACAAACCTTAACTCAAACCTTTATGGAAATTCCACCAATATACCATTTCCATGGAGCTCACTTTTGCTTCAATTTCCCATTCACCCGATAATGGTTTTGAGTAACCAAATATACTACGTGAATCACAACGAGATATAGAACGCGTTACCACTTAGACCCAACAACTTTGGCGTATGGGTCCCACTTAAAAATTAGACCAAAGTTAGGAAAAAAATTGATTTTTCCAAACCAATTTTCAAACCATTTCTAAAAATCCCCCACATGAATGGAATTTGATGACAACAGAAATGCAACAATATGCAAAATTTGTCAAAAGAGTATAAATCGAAAATATCTTGCATCAGGACAGGTAGCTTTCAGCTTTGAACCTTCCCTAGTCATAACCTATTGGACTTACTAGCTGACCAATGGACGAAATGCCTTGAATTGTTCAGCCGTTTGTGTAAGCCAAGACAATAGATTTCAAACAAAATATTTTCTGACACATCGTGGTTCTCACGGTTGTGTTCATTTTGGCCTTGAATGCTCTTGGTTATTCATGAGTACTTCTAGAGAATTTAGCCTCTTCATTCTCATAGAACCGGCCCTAGTTCGAAACTCATATAGGTGAATCTTATTGTGAGTATCTCTTATACTCGTCTTGATTTTATGCCTAAATCAAGATATAAGTAATCATTAAAAGCAAAGTTTGTCCTTAAACTCCTGCATACAATACATGTTACAGATATCACTCTCACCATAGGAATGGGTAGGGAATTTTAATCCCTTGGTGATTTCTGGCGAGCCACACATAACTTAGTTGTCCCTTTAAACTTAGTTCTTGGGATCTCCAGTCATTTACGTAGGGTTACCATTATGATGATTCTTAGGTAATAGGCTTTAATCCCATACCCTTTGATGAACTATACACTTGCTCTTTAGTCAAACCTTTCGTTAACAGATCCCCAATATTCTCTTTAGATTTTATATAATCTATTGAGATTATTCCATATGAGAGCAATGGCCTTCTGATATTATGTCGATGACGAATATGTCGTGATATCTGACTCTGTGCCTTACCTATTGCAGATTGACTATCACAATGAATGCAAGCACAAATTTTGGCCACATCGGAATGTCTTCTAAAAAGTGGCAAAGCCATTCTGCTTCTTTTCTTGCTTTGTCTAAAGCAATGAACTCAGATTCCATTGTGGATCATATGATGCATGTTTGTTTCATGGATTTCTAAGAAACATCAACACCTCCCAGAGTAAAGACATATCCACTAGTGGATTTTGAATCTTTAGTATCCGATATCCAATTGGCATTACAATAACCTTCTAGTACTATAGGATATCGAGTAAAGTTCAAACCATGATCACGGGTAAATCTTAGATATCTAAGAACCCGAATGATTGATTTCCAATGGTCTTCTCTGGGGTTACTAGTGTACCTACTCAATTTGCTGACAGCATAAGCTACATCAAAACGCGTGCAATTCATTAGGTACATTAGACTTCCAATGATTTGGGAGTATTTTATCTAAGACACCACATCACCTTTGTTTTTTGATAAATAAAGACTGATGTCTATAGGTGTTCTTGCTACATTCATATCATCCTTAATATATTTACCAAGAATTTTCTCAATATAATGAGATTGAGATAATGCATATCCATCAGATGTTTTAGTAATTTTCATTCCTAATATTACATTTGCGACTCCCATATCTTTCATATCAAATCTTTTGTTCAGCATTTGCTTAGTTGATTTGATCATGTTTTGACTGCTTCCACTGATAAGCATGCTATCCACATAAAGACAAACGATGGCATAACCTTTGTCTGTGTTTTTAACATAGACACACTTGTCACATTCGTTTATCTTGAACCCACTAGTAAGCATAGCATGATCAAATTTTTCATGCTACTACTTAGGAGCTTGTTTTAATCCATAAAGAGATTTTACAAGCCGACAAACTTTCTTCTCTTGCCCTGGCACTAGAACCCGTTCGGGTTGCTCCATATAGATATCTTCATTTAGATCACCTTTTAACAAAACTGTCTTGACATCCATTTGATGTATTTCTAAATTATATAATGCTGCTATAGCAATAAGTATGCGGATGGATGTTATTCTTGTCACAGGGGAATATGTGTCAAAATAGTCTAAACTTTCTTTTTGTCTGTAACATTTTACCACAAGGTTTGTGTGGTGGCCGAATAAATGGAAAGGATGGGGGAGCTATATCTTAAAAGCTGTACTCTAGCCGGCGTACATCCCGCATAGACATGGAGGCCGAATAGGGAAGGATCCCTAGGGCCGAATAATGGGAAATAATAATGATTGAAAAAGTAGGCTCTGGTCCCGAGGATCATAAAAAGAACGAGTATAAATATAGAGGCAACGAACTAGAAAAGGTATGTAAGAAAATCACTTCTAATAACTTAGTAAACAAGCTTTCTTGAGAAAAACTAACTTGTCCGTCGGAGTGCTAATTCCGGCACCCCCGACCGGAGTACTTGTGTCTTTGCAGGTGACTCCCAGAGGATCATCAGCGTCTCCCAGGATCCGAAGAGTATTTCCAACCCTTTCCCCACAATTGGCGCCGTCTGTGGGAATACTCGAATACATCCATGGAAGACGTGACCGAAGATCCTCCGATAGCCACCGACGCGACCACACAGGTAGACGACCTCACCCCAGCTAACATGCTCGGAAAAGAGACCATCGCGGCACGACGCGCCCTGAACTTCGATTCGCCAACGACCTCAGCGCAAGAAACAATGCAGGCTATTATAGAACAAGCAAAGCAGAATGAACAGAGGCTCGAGAACATGATCGCTGAGAACGAACGACTCCGTCAGGATTTGGCCCTGGAGGTAGCAAAATCGAGAGAGGCCATGCGCGAGGAACCAGAGCGACCTCCGAAGGCGGACGGACAAAGACCTCGGGCCCGACCAAAAGATACCAGTAGCGACTCCAACTCATCATCCACGGAGCTCGACGCAAGGAGACGGTCCGAAACCTCCAGCTCCTCCGAAAAAGATCTGCGAACAAGGAACAAGGCAAGCAAAGCCCGAAGGGCGCGTCTACAATTGGAATACCGGCAAGTTCGATGTCGCGTCTATTATGTCGGTTTCTAATTCACCTTCCTCATTCTCATGGAGCTCATCTGTCAATCCAACAGGGTTGATCTCCTCTGACATAATGATTTTAGAATGTTGTTAGCGCAGCGGCCTCTCTGAATTGTCAATCACACAATTCGTTTTGAATGCGGAATTGATAATACATATCGATATATAAAGGTTAAGTGAATAGAGTTGGGGGGAATAATTAATCGAAAACAACGTCGCATTGAGGCCATAACTCACTCTCAATGACGTCACTCACTCTCTCTCGGATGATGCAAGTCACTCTCTAAAAAATTTACTGGTATAAGAGAGTGAGGGAGTGACTTATATATGATCCCAGGAGCGTCCCTATAATATTACTGGGACGCTCCCCCCCCCCCCCCCCCGCCGCCCCGCCTCCCCCCCCGCGCGCCGCCACGTGTCGTCCTGTGATTGTTGCTCCTTTCCGCATTTGGTGCCGTGTTGTCGGCTACAGGGCTCCGCTCCGTTCCCAGATCTACGGCCAGGATTAAAAGATCTAAAAAGGCAAGCGCAAGCGGGAAATTTGAATTCAAATGATGGGTTCATATGTATGGCCCACCAGTTGCCTCCTTTTTGCATCATTTGCCATATGTTATTATGGGTCGTAAAATTGTTCCATGCCATACGTTATACACGTACACGGTTTTTAACGTCTACTATTTCACCTATTTTACAAATTAATAACTGCTAACATTGACCCACGTCACGGTCAACATATTATGCCTATAAAATAAAAATCGATGTGATGCGTTTAATGGTCGGAGTTTCACACCGTCGATTATGGCGACTACGTTTCGATTTTCGCAACGGCGTCCATATACCCCTAGAACAAAATTAAATTTTAGTCACCTTTGGGACAACGTCCAGTAGATTTGGTGTTTCTGGCCGAAGTTATGTTAAGCGAAAATGTAGTTATTACAAAAAAAAAAAAAAAAAAAAAAAAAAAAAAAAAAAAAAAAAAAACGATTCATGTCCAAATCATTTTGTGATTCCATTTGGAGGATTGACGATTTTGCTCGTACGAAGAGCCTCATTTTTTCCATTTCGATTTGCCGAAGGTTGGTACTGAAAAGGATGAACGACTTGGGCAAAAATTGAAGTTGTTAGGACTCTACATCCAGGGTGTTAGTTTACGCCAAACGGGTGGTCTCTCTGAAAATGCTGCCGATACGCCTGGGCTCGAAAACGACATGTGTGATGCCCCTACTCAGACTGTGGAGTTTGATCCATCTGGTATACTTGACAACGGCCATGTGAATTTGTCGTTGTGTTGGACCGTTTTCCTCATCCTGCATATACGCCTAAGTTTGAAGATGTTTTCCAGTGGTCCAATGGTGACCCACGAACTAGTTGTGTGGTCAGGGCACGGAAATAGATCGTTTTGTTGTATTGCGACGTATCCCCTTTTTAATGCCGCTGCAATCGAACGAATATTCAGTCGTTAGCCATCAAGGCGTGAAAACATTTATCAACATCGGAAAGAATGTTGTATCCGAATTCCGAGATAGTTTTGGTGTGTTGAATGGCACGTATAATAAAATTGTAAAAATGCAATTATTTGTTATTTTATGTGGGAATGTCGCACAAAATCGTTTGTAAGTGCGCATTTGAATTGTAGATTGAAATATTGTTATTAATACAATAATTGATTATAACTTATTTTACATCGGCCTCGTTGTACATTTATTTTTTGTGCTGATGTGGACCCTTTGACTGCGGCCTTTACAGCTTCTGCTACTAATTTGGACACCTCATCCATAGTGAGCCTTGATGATTCTGAATTATTAGATCCGACCTCACTTACGGATGGGCCTATGTCGATAGGTCCGCTAGGCTGAGTATTGGGCCCATGTTGATGATAATGGGGCCGCGTGTCGGCATAGTCATGTCACGGCGACTGAATAATTCAGGCCCATCTCGAATTGAACTTGCTGATGACCGTGCAGGCATTATCCTTTGGGCCAAAGAACTGTATTGGCCCATTGGTGCTGATAATGTCATTGCCGATCGAAAACGTGATTCAGAATTGCAGCGTGTTAGTCTTGCCCTCGTCACGCTGCGTGCCACGTGCCAAATATCCACGTGGTTGTTGTTGAATACTTTGGACAAAACATTTATTAATGGCGGTCGATACGTTATTTCATCTGGGAAAGACGATGTTTGAAAGGCCAATGTGGCTTTCATTTTGCAATATTTGACATCGTCATTGATGTTTGTTTGTAGCAATTTGTACGACCCTGTCCATGGCATCCTTTTTTAATGGGCCCAATTACAGTCTCCCAAACATCTTGTAACTAGAAATGATCAATGGATCTCATTTTTTTTTTGTAGTTATTACATATATCTGCATATATCCGCATAACTACATTTTAAGTGAAAATGTAGTTATTACCAAAAAAAAAAAATGATTCACATCCAAATCGTTTTGTGATTCCATTTGGAGGATTGACGATTTTCGCCCGTACGATGAGCCTTATTTTTTCCATTTCAATTTGCCTAAAGTTGGTACTGAAAAGGATGAACGACTTGGGCGAAAATTGAAGTTGTTAGGACTCTACAACCAGGGTGTAGTTTTACGCCAAATGGGTGGTCTCTCTGAAGTTGCTGCGCGATACGTCTAGGCTCGAAAGCGACATGCGTGACGCCCCTACTCAAACGGTGGAGTTTGATCCATCTGGTATACTTGACAATGGCCAATGTGAATTTGTCGTTGTGTTGAACCGTTTTCCTAATCTTGCGTATACGCCTAAGTTTGAAGATGTTTTCCAGTGGTCCAATGGTGACCCACGAACTGGTTGTGGGTCAGGGGCACGGAAATAGATCATTTTGTTGTATTGCGGCGTATCCCTGTTTTAATGCCGCCGCAATCGAACAAATATTCAGTCGTTAGCCATCAAGGCGTGAAAACATTTATAAACATCGGAAAGAATGTTGTATCCGAATTCCGAGATAGTTTTGGTGTGTTGAACGACACGTATAATAATATTGTAAAAAATGCAATTATTTGTTATTTCGTGTGGAATGTCGCACAAAATCATTTGTAAGTGCGCATTTGAATTGTAGATTGAAATATTGTTATTAATAAAATAATTGATTACAACTTGTTTTACATCGGCCTCCGTTGTACATTTATTTTTTGTGCTGATGTGGACCCTTTGACTGCGGCCTTTACACCTTCTGCAACTAATTTGGACACCTCATCCGTAGTGAGCCTTGATGATTCTGAATACACACTATGTGAATCTCTAGGTACGTGTTTGCAAGTAGGCTATACAAATACTACCAATTGTCATTTTTACCAATACTAACTGGAAGGCTCAGTACCTATCCGTGCAAGTTTCTGGACTTTCACCAAGGACACACAGGCCAACATAATACCACAACTACACCCCCTACCCAGATTCACCAAGGTATTCACCAATTTTTCTCAAAACAATATACATTTTCAATGTGTTAAATATACAACAATGCTCAATATCAACGAATAAGAAATTAGTTTCAATTCACCTAATCCTCATGCAATTTCTACAACAATCATAGTTATCTATCACCGATAGCCCAAATCAGATATATCTAAATAGATAAATAAATTTCCATTAAAGATATACTTTCCAAAATCTCAAGATGGAAGTGATAATGCATATCCAACTCCACCATCATCAACAACATCATTCCAATTTCACAAAATCCAATATCATTTCCATTTACTCTTTACAAAATCAAATATTCATATTTTAGGGCAAAATCTCCCATCTCTTCATAAATCAATTCCAAACATAGAAATACACCATTTTGTCATAACTCAACTAAATTTACAATCCCATACCCATTTTCAAGATTTCATTTGAAAATCCCTTTTTTGATTTCAAATCAAAACCCTAGATTTTATCCAAAATCCCCAAATCCCATGATTTGTTTAAAAAGACAAATAACCAAGCTAAAAACCATACTGAAGTATGGAGAAGTCCCTACCTCGAAGCTAGAAGACAAGAGAGAGAGTGGAGAAATCTCGACGAAGTCGAAGTTTTGCCCTTTTATCAAAGGGATTAGAGCGTAGAGATCAATGGATCAAGGTGTATTTGAAGCTAAAAGATGAGTTTTAGAGAGAGAGAGAGTAGATCTAGATTTTGAAACGTTTAAAAAGAGTGAGAGAGAGAGAGAAATGAAAAGGTAATCCAAAAAGTGACCTTTACGGAATGATATACGCGCAGATTGCTTAAGCGACCAAAACACCGCTCGAGTGACCAGACATAATAAGTGAGACCACTCGAGCGTACAATGACACCCTCACAGAATTTTTGCAGACAGAGGCTAACCGTTTGAACCAAGATCGATCGTGCAAAGACCGCTCAAGCGCAAGAAAAACTACACGAGCCAAAAACACCACACTCCCAGTAGTTTTGCAAACCTACAAAAGTACTGGAAGTTCTCAAAGTTCGCTCGAGCACAAGAAAGTTTGCTCGAACGAACAGGCCAAAACTCACGCAGCAACAATTTGGAAAAACTAACTCCCAACCTGTTTCAAACACAACAACAACACTCAAATAACCAAACTCAATAAGGGATAGAATGAATAAAGACATGAAAAACCAAATAAGACAAGGACACCCAGAACCAAAACAACAAACGGGTCTAGTTTAAACCAAAATCGCTATATTTCAAGGATAGGTTTGGGCTAAGACTATAGTCCAAGTTGGTTATACGAAAATTGCCACACATGTGTGCGCACCGCCCAGCCTACTGGTCCGGGTCCGTGGGTCGTGGGTCGTGGGTCGAGGCTTGAGACTTGCTAGAATGGATTAAGTTTGGGTCGGGCCGAATTGGTGGCCCATCAACCTAATCTTTTTTGGACTAGGTCAAAGTGGTGGTTGCAAATATACACATGTATACATAGAGTGTATAACTTATACACTAATTCCCCATTAGTTTTGCAGGAGCAATTGGGCAGTTTTGGCTACATTTGTTGCTAGCCTTCATGGTTGGGAGACTCCTCCTATCTCCTGGAGTGTGGATAAAAGGAGACCAATTTCTTTGGTTTTCAACACAAAATTTTTTACTCTCAGATTATACGGTCAATCTGCTCCTATAATGTTCTTCCTGTGTGAGACAGTACTATCATTATTAGTTTGCCCAAACTAACTAGAAGGTGCTTTTGACTTAGCGGGTTCTAAACCATCGTATCTTGGGAGACAAACACCAACATACCTCCAGCACCCACGGTGAGACGGCGAAATTGTTTTAAGGAGATTGTGGTATCACACAGGCTTCGGTTTGCTTTCTTGTCTTATTTCATATTTTTATTTTGATATATATATATATATTTATGTTCACCAAGTTGTAATCCCTAGTATGATTTAGTTTCATGATTCCTTATTCTGTAATTTGAATTAATTAAACACGAATCTGTTTATTTTTATTTGAATACACATTTTATAAAACATTTATTTGTATGGGTGTGTAACCATTTTTGTATAACCGGATTTAAGTTTTGGAACTTGTAGCCCTTGGGCATTTATTTTTTTGTTTTTCTCTTTTGCTTTCATTGTCACACATGCTACGGATTCACTCTTTTGAAGTCTGAATCTGTATTGTATGTGGGCTCCTTTTATAAATCTCTCGCATGAATAGAATACAAATATAGAGATTTGATCACTTGATTAAGATTAGTGTAATTGAATGGATTAATCAGATTTATCTTTATGTTAGTTATTTGGGGGCATTACAGTTAATCTCATGGATGAATTGATCTAAACTATTCTAACCAATTGTGTTGGACAAAGATTTTCAAAAACTATTTTGTTTTATTATTATAGATATCTCTTGTTGTGTACTTAAATTTCATTAATAAAGTTCACTTTTTTGTTGAACAAAAAGATAAAATAAATAAATAAATAAATAAGTAAAAAACCACATCCACAAATATTGATTTTAGGGAAAATAGTATTTCATTAAATTTCATAAAATAATCTCAATTTAATGGAAAATTTTGTGAATTAATTTTTTTATATTGCAAAGTTTTTCATCAATGTGCAATTATTTCTTCTAAATTCCACTGAAATGGTATTTTCTTTTGATTTTAGACTAAGAAACGATTAACGGAAGTTATAATACTTACATTAACATGTTAATTTAGACTGTTGACATGTATTTGATAATTTCTTATAATCTTATGAAATTCAAAAGATCAAAATTCTTCTTTTTTTCCCCCTGGATTTCCTTTTAATTTCTTAAATATAACACACACACAAAAAGAAAGGAAAAAAAAGTTTTAAAAAAAAATATTATTCTTTGAGTGTTGTCTGTGTTTGAAACCAGACATCCTTCTAGTTAGTTTTTTTTTTTAAAAAAAAAAAAAAAAAAACAAAAAAAATCAAAACAAAACAAAAATTCTATTTCCAATTATTCTAAAACAAATAATGACAACAATAATAAATGATGGCAATTGTGTGACATGTCAAAAAATTGGACAATGAATGTCAATATCCAAGAATTGGGAATCAACTAAAAAAACTAAGAGAAATGTTCAGTATTAGTGATAAAAACATAGCTAACTATTGTAATTTCTTGACAGACAGTGCAAGAGTTTGCAATTTTTTGCAATTACTTTGGAAACCAAAATTGACAAACTTGTCTTAAATCCCAAATTTGGATTCTAAAAAGTTTTAAAATGTGCCAAAACATGGAACACCTAAAGTGGATGTTCCTAGACAAACTTATTATGAGAAATAAAATATTTAAAAGTAAAATATAAAAAGAAGCTAATTTGAAGTATTAAACAAGAGAATCTAATCAAAATTGAACACGTGTCAATATCAGGAGGGATTAAATTGTACTTATGTTGCAGTTCCGTCAGATAACCAAATTTTAATGCATAATTAATATCGTGATCTAAATACATTTCAGTTGATAATTTTAATGTCAATACATTCTAATTAAATGTCGTATTAAATGTGAAGAGTTCATAAATCTATTATAAATAGTTCATTGTAACCACAACTTCAATCATTTTTGTTTATCCAGTCTTTTCCTTTCCCTTTGTTTTAGGTTGGCAAGTTGGTGGTTCTTGTGGCTAGTGATTTGTTGGATGATATTGAGTGTACAAAACTATATCAAAATCTAGATCCAGAAAGCGCAAGAAGGATGTGTGAAGTCGTATGTGAAGTAGGGTGTCCACATGATTATTGTTGGACAATCTTCAATGAATTCAAAGAAAGAATTAAAGAAACGAGAGAGACTGTTTGATTAAAAAAATCAAAACAGTATATATATAAATAGATTCTTGTTTCATTACAAAAACAAAATAAGAATCAGAAAAAGGAAAAATAATTAAAATAGAAAGTAAATTAATTTCTTACTTTATTAATTTCTCGAACAAAATTGTTTTGATCAAGTCCAGTGTTTAACACTGTGTCCTTAAGAAAGATTCGTCCTCTCCACGATGCTTTCAGATTATAGATGTTTATCTCCCATGATAAAATTATCAGCAACGAATAGTAGCAGCACTACAAACTATTCACACAACGAACACACTTTGTGTTTACACTCTTTCTCATAGGAAAATAATGCAACAAAATGCAAAGAGAGCAAAAGCAGAATTGAGGACGAAAATTGAGTGTAAACTCCAAATGAGGGACTGCCAATTTATAGATGGAATAGTAGCTATTCGATTTGAATCCAACAGGTAGCAGACCTGTTTGAATAGGTACAAGACCTGTTCAAAATCTTGAATGAACAGATACAAACCTGTTCAGTTTGAATTTTGAACAGATACTGAATCTGTTAGGTTTAAATCCAATCAGATAAAGACTTGTTCGATGGAGGAAAAATCTGGACAGTGTTTTGGAATTAATTTCACATTTTAAATTCGAAAAAAGTAAGAATTTTAATCTTAGAACAAAAAAAAAAATTCAAAAAGTTTTTGGCCCAAAAAGATAAGCATTGGACCGAACAAGCCCAACCCAACCTCACACCACACACCCGCGTCCGCGCCCAAGCCCAAGCCCAAGACTAGGCCTAGCCCAGCCCGCCAGACCAACAGAACGGACGGTGGTGGCGGCGCGCGTGTGTGTGTTTATTTTGGGTCCAATGGATCTAGCCCACTTTGCCCATAACCTCACCATTCCACAAAACTTGGGCACCCCTTAGGGCCCTCCCCAAGTTGCAAACCCAAGCCTTATAAACCCACAAAAGTTTTCCTACCAAACCAATGTAGGACAAACCTTAACTCAAACCTTTATGGAAATTCCACCAATATACCATTTCCATGGAGCTCACTTTTGCTTCAATTTCCCATTCACCCGATAATGGTTTTGAGTAACCAAATATACTACGTGAATCACAACGAGATATAGAACGCGTTACCACTTAGACCCAACAACTTTGGCGTATGGGTCCCACTTAAAAATTAGACCAAAGTTAGGAAAAAAATTGATTTTTCCAAACCAATTTTCAAACCATTTCTAAAAATCCCCCACATGAATGGAATTTGATGACAACAGAAATGCAACAATATGCAAAATTTGTCAAAAGAGTATAAATCGAAAATATCTTGCATCAGGACAGGTAGCTTTCAGCTTTGAACCTTCCCTAGTCATAACCTATTGGACTTACTAGCTGACCAATGGACGAAATGCCTTGAATTGTTCAGCCGTTTGTGTAAGCCAAGACAATAGATTTCAAACAAAATATTTTCTGACACATCGTGGTTCTCACGGTTGTGTTCATTTTGGCCTTGAATGCTCTTGGTTATTCATGAGTACTTTTCAAAAAACGATATCACAATTAGTAGAGGCCGTCTTCGAACCGGGCGAAAGGGGGTGCTCATAGACTGACCTTCCCCATCGTTACCAAGCTCCCGACCAAGACATTTGGTGATGACGGACACGTGGCCTTCGGCACCGAGTCCGGGTTTCCTAATTCCCCCATTAAAAAAAATATTTAGGTGGCGACTCTGTAATCTGGCAAAAGCAGTCCATGTTTGGCACTACTTTTCAAAAATCTGTTTTTCTTCAAAACGATTTGCCAGAGTTGGACTCTTTGGTTCAGATTAAGAACCGTGACACGAATTGAGTCCGAACTGTAACCCGTTGAGGTCCCCTCGCGGGCATGTTACATGAGCCCCCATGTAATTATACTCTGATTGTGTGTGAATCTTCAAAGTTAGCTTTCGGTAATCTCGGATTACTGGCCATCACAGGACCATTCTACTAGGGGCGGAATGGGTCGTGACAGATTGGTATCAGAGCACAAGTTTCTTATAGTATGTTATCCACACACTATAAGTTCTAAAGAGCATAGGATTTCCTTAGAATTGATGATAGGATTGCATCATATGCTTGGTACTTGACAATGTATGCATCATCTCGGCGTGACCATTTGCTATTTGCATACTTATTATTTGTTCAGTTTGTTTTAAAGTCACATTTTCATACTCTTAGCATAATGAGAATTAGATATGGCAATGGGGACCCGGCCCGACAGGGACCCGACCCCCGACCCCGAATTGAGTGGTGATTCCCCGAAAAATATCCCTGTGGGACGGGGACGGTATTTAAAATTTCATCCCCGATGATATACGGGCCGGGGACGTGGGATACAGATTTCAGCCCCGGCCCCCCCGACCCCGGCCCCGATCCCCGCCCCGAACTTCCCCGACAATCCCTGGAGGTGTATATATATGTTTAACCTTTATTATATAATATCTAATATAATGTTTAAGCTTTATTATATAATATCTTTTTGATCAGAATGATCATCAGAAGGCTATGACTCATCTAATATAATATCTAATATATATCTTTTTACCCCGAACTTCTCTCATCCTTCTCTCTCTCTCTCTCTCTCAACTCTCGTCATTCTCACAGCAGTAGCCTCTCGTTCTTCCATGTCTCTCACAGTCGATCTCACTCTCAACTCTCACTCTCACCGATCTCCTCCCTCACCCAAAAGCAGAAGGAATCACTGTGATGTGCCTCAGCGGATGTGTTATATCCTTGCCTCCAGCATGCTCCACGAATTCAGCTAGTGAAAATGAGCTTCCATGGCACACACAAATGATGCTGACCTTTGTTTTGGTATATCTGTACAAAAACCCAGTAATGGTTTTCCCGTGTTCAGCTGGGATTATTTTTAGATCTGTTAGATCTATTAGATTATTTTTAGATCTGTTAGATTATTTTCTTTTAGATCTGTTAGATTATTTTCTTTTAGATCTATTAGATTATTATTTTTTAATTTAAATCTGTTGATTATTTTTTTTAATTTAGATCTGTTAGGTTTTCAAATTATTTTTTTTTAATTTAAATCTGTTGATGATGATGATCTGATCTTGTTTGTTGTTGTTGAATTTTTGGGACTGAAATTTGAATCAGATTTAGGACTTTTTTTTTTTTTTTGGTCGGGAATTTCCGGGGTCGGGGAAACCCGATCCCCGTTAGGGGGCGGGGGCGGGGCCGGTGATAGCTTCCCCGTCGGGGATCGGGGTCGGGGCCGGGGAAATTTCTACTGTCGGGGATCGGGGACGGGGAGGGCGATCCCCGGCCCCGCCCCGCCCCGTTGCCATTCCTAATGAGAATGGGTAAACCACCAGTTGGCCGAGATCATCCCGAAGGCAAATTGGACAGATTAGAGAGATTGGTCGAAGGTTTGGTCCGTGAGTTGAGACAACCCAGGCCACAAGACACTAGTACTACTTCTACCCAGGCCGAGCAGACAAACGGCCGACATGCAGTTCCACCTCCACCTCCTCCAGCGCCGCAAGTTCCTCCACAACAAGCTTTATATGGGGATGGCACCATAGCCCTGATCCGAGAGTTTAAGAAAATGAAACCGCCGAGATTCTGTGGGGGTATTGAACCGGTGAAATCCGAAGCGTGGGTCTTGGAAATGGAGAAACTGTTTGAGGTTTTTCCCAGCACCGACGCCCAGAAGGTGTCATTGGCCGCGTTCACATTAGACGACGATGCACGAAGATGGTGGATGATGACCCGAGAAAGTAACCCAGGTCTGGCTTGGGCCAGATTTTTGGAGTTGTTTTACAACAAGCACTTTTCCCTTAGCGTTCGAGATCGCAAGACTACAGAGTTCCAAACTCTAATACAAGGTAGCAGGACAGTGGCAGAATATGATCGTGCTTTTACCGAGTTGGCGAGATATGCACCTCACATGGTCGATGATGAATATAGAAAATCCAGGAAGTTTGAAAGTGGGCTTCGTCGGCCGATACAAGATCGAGTTAACATGCTCAACATGCTGACCTATGCCGGAGTGTTGGACAAGGCCATCATGGCAGAGGCTAACTTGAACCGATATTAGAACTTAGGAGAAAATCAGAGGAAGAGACAGAACTATGATAATTGCCGAGTTCCGTTTAACGCCAAGAAGAAAGCGAATGTGGGCAGCTCTAGCAACTCGAACCAGGAAGGTAATACTAAGCCGACGTGTGCAAGTTGTGGGAAGCCGCATTCCGGAGTTTGCCGTTGGGCATCAGGAGCCTGTTTTGAATGTGGTGAAATGGGTCATCGTGTGAAAGACTGTCCGAAGGCAAGGACTGATGATGGTAAGAAGAATGGGAGTACCTCGGGCTCTGCACAGAGAAATAACATCGGGAGGGCACAGAGACGAGGGCAGAGTTTTGCATTGGTACCAAGAGACACCACTCAGAATGCTGAGACAGTAGTGTCAGGTATACTCCCAATTTGCTATCAAGATGCATACATATTGATTGATTCAGGCTCTACACATTCATTTGTATCTGCTAAGTTTGTCGAAAAGTTAAATAGAGAACAAGAACCCCTTGATTATGTGTTATATGTGTCTACTCCATCTGGGAGAACTATGATTGTTGCATCCATTTATAGGGCGTGTGTTGTTGTGATTGAGGGCGTAGAATTATTAGTTGATTTAATGCCGTTAAGCATGACTCACTTTGATGTCATATTGGGAATGGACTGGTTAGTAACGAACCATGCATCTATTAATTGTGTTTCGAAGAATGTCACACTGAAACCCCCAAACCAAGCCGAGGTTATTTTCCAGGGTAAAAGGGTAGTATCCCCACCTTACTTGATCTCATCCATGAAAGCCTATAAGTTGATCCAAAAGGGGTGTCAAGGTTATCATGCATCTATTAATTGTGTTTCGAAGAATGTCACACTGAAACCCCCAAACCAAGCCGAGGTTATTTTCCAGGGTAAAAGGGTAGTATCCCCACCTTACTTGATCTCATCCATGAAAGCCTATAAGTTGATCCAAAAGGGGTGTCAAGGTTATCTATGTAGTATACTAAGTGATTTGAATGGAAGTGTTGAGCTAGCCGACATACCAGTTGTTAAGGAATTCCCCGACGTCTTTCCTAAAGATTTTCCTGGCCACTTAATCGGTAGGGAGATAGAATTTACGGTTGACGTCATGATAGGAACCCAGCCTATCTCTAAAGCACCCTATAGAATGGCCCCAGCCGAACTCAAGGAACTGAAACTACAATTACAAGAATTGTTGGACAAGGGATTCATTAGGCCGAGCACTTCACCTTGGGGAGCACCAGTTCTATTTGTCAAGAAAAAGGATGGTACACTTCGTCTTTGTATCGACTACCGAGAACTGAACAAGGCAACCATTAAGAATAAGTACCCATTGCCGAGGATCGATGATTTGCTTGATCAACTATAAGGGGCACGAGTCTTTTCTAAGATTGACCTCAGGTCAGGCTACCATCAGTTGAAAGTTAAGGCTGAGGATGTTGAGAAGACTGCTTTTCGGACAAGGTATGGCCACTACAAATTTTTGGTGATGCCTTTCGGAGTGACCAATGCTCCTGCAACATTCATGGATTTGATGAACAGAGTCTTTAAACCGTACCTAGACGAGTTCGTGGTTGTTTTCATCGACGACATACTGATCTATTCCAAGAGTGATGATGAGCATGAGAAGCATTTGAGACTAGCCTTACAAACCCTGAGGGACAGGAAATTATATGCCAAGCTTGGCAAGTGTGAATTTTGGCTTTCCAGCATCTCATTTCTAGGCCACGTGATTACTGAAGAGGGTATCTCTGTTGATCTAAGTAAGATTGAAGCCGTTGTGAATTGGCCGACACCGACTAATGTGTCTGAGGTTCGTAGTTTTCTATGTTTGGCAGGTTATTACAGAAAGTTCGTAAAGGACTTCTCAAGGATTGCAATTCCATTGACACAATTGACTAAAAAGGAAACGACATACGAATGGACTCAAGCTAGGGAATCAGCCTTCCAGGAGTTGAAGACGAGGTTAGTTACAGCACCAGTCCTTGTACTGCTGTCAGGTAATGAGGAATTTCATATCTATAGTGATGCTTCGCATAAGGGTTTGGGTTGTGTATTAATGCAAGGGAGTAAGGTTATAGCATATGCATCTCGTCAGTTGAAACCTCACGAAAAGAATTATCCTACTCGTGATTTAGAGCTAGCAGCCGTGGTGTTTGCTTTGAAGATTTGGCGTCATTACTTGTATGGGGCTTCTTGCCAAGTTTTTACAGATCACAAGAGTTTGAAGTACTTGTTCACCCAGAAGGAACTAAATATGAGGCAGAGGAGATGGCTTGAATTACTAAAAGATTACGACATGCAGATTCAGTATCATCCAGGTAAAGCAAACTCAGTGGCCGACGCGTTGAGCAGAAAGTTAGTTGGGAAGTCAGCATGTTTGTCAATGATTTCAGTGGAGCCGACCATCATCGAGGAAATAAAGACCAGGCAGATGGAAGATAGATTCTTCAGGAAAGTAATTGATGAGATTATCACTAAGCCGATGTCACGACCCAAACTCGCCCCTAAAAGTTTGGGCATGACCCATACAGAAACGGACACTTAACCTGTTATACATAACATATGGGGCCGAACGGAAGCATCTAACAATATAAACGAACATAAATAAAAGAGCTATATCCATTGAGCGACCTCTATTATGCCAGGATCACATACTGAACATAAAGCAAACAAACATGTAGTAGTATGCATCGGAGAATTTAGCTATGGACATATACATATACAGACTCAGCCCCCATAATTGGGCGCAACAAAAACAGTAAAAACGAAAAGAATTATATAGACTTCAACCTTAGATAGGTAATCAGGGTATAAAACCAAAAGTTCAATAAAACTCCATAAAATGGTTGCCTTTACTTAAGTGCCTGGACTCTCCGGGGTTGACAACAAAAGGAGTGGATGCCACGGGTTAAGACTGACCTCCAGGTAGGATACCTACAGAACAAACGTAACATAAAGTGAGCCAAGCTCAGTGAATAATAGTACATGAATAATCCCATGCCTAACTTGAATTAACATACATATCAATGCATACATAAATAATGAGGCATAAAGTTAATTAAGTTTGTATTAATTCTTGCATGGCCTAAGGTCCAGTCTTGAAACATATTGACTTAAAACATAATGTCTTGGAACATAATGACTTTAAGCTCTTGCACAAAGTGGCGATAGCCCTTGAACGTATTAGCATTAAGCTTTTAAACATGGTGGCAATAGCCCGTGTACATATGACATGAAGCTCTTGAAAAGTTGGCATAAAGCCCTTGAACATGTGGCACGAGGCCCTTGAAACATGTTAGCCATAGGCTAAAATAACGTGTGGCACAACGGCCCTTGAAAGGTTAGCATGAAGCCCTTAAAATGGCATAAAGCCCTTGTAACTTGTAATGGCATATAGCCCTTGTAACTTGTAATGGCATATAGCCCTTGAAAACATGGTGGCTATAAGCCCTTGTAAATGGCACGAGGCCCTTGAAAATGTATGTAACTTGTACCATACTTGAGCTTGTAACATGCATAGACTTAAGCTTGTAACATGTATACTTGAAGACTTGTAGACTTGTACCATACATGAACTTTATAACTTAGAACCATACTACTTGAAATAGAACATACTTGTCAAAGATAGAATAATTCACATCCTTATGAGGATTACATAATAATGTTAAACATTTACATGCATGTCATAGGTTCTTAACGACCTCGGGTCCATAAGTAACCCCATAGAATAATCTCAAGTTCAGATAGATACTTCGCTTAAAGATGGACATGATTTCATTTATGCACTAAGAACGACGTAGTTTACTTATAGATAATAGAGAATTATTATTCGTTATTAATAAAACCGAGTCATTCCAAATTCATACCGATGTAGACCAATCTTCCAACGTTCACATTGACTGTCAATCATCATAAATGTTCGTGTAACGTGTTTGTGTAACACTTACAAGAAACAGAGCGTTAGTGATAATAATTATCAATGATAAATAAAATGTATATCTTCGTACTATTACTCACAGTGATCGGTTCTCGGTGGTAATGGTACAATGTCCTCGTCTCGATCTACAATTACAATGCACAACACATAATATGAAGTTATACTCGATCCTTTGCTTATTCTCTTTGATCATTTAATCAATTAGTCATGGTGGTACCACTCATATGCTTTAATACATTGTAATCCATGTCTTAAAAAAACAGGAGAAATCGATGGGAAATGGTTTAGGTGAAGAAATGGTACAAAACTAGTTGACAGAAAGTGAACAGTCGTCACTAATTTGGGTATAACTTTTTCTGTATTTAGAATTTGAAGTGAGACTAGCGTCATTGGAAACTAGACTTCCGGGGCTTGATTTTAGGCTCAAGAATCACTCAAAACGGAGTCCGGATGCAAAAGATATGCTTGATCAAAGTTGGCTGGACAGCTGTCTTCCGCACGTGCGGCAAGAAGCCCCGCACGTGCGGCATTTGGGCAGAAAACTGTTCGAAAATTCAGCAAAAAATCCAATTTTTGGTGCTCTTGTTCAAGGCTCAAAATAGGGTCTTTTAATTGTTAAACATGGGTCAAAATCATGTAACTAGAAGCCATAACATAGATCAATCTAAGTCCAATTTGAATCTTTGATCTTAATTTACAAACACAACTTCATTTCACACATACATAAACATATATACATACATAATCATTTAGCTACATAATCAAGCTCAAGAAATATGATTCTAATTAATCATTCACACACTTACTTGTTCCAAACCTAACCCTAATTTGTAGAACATGAAGAGCTTTCTACTTAATTATCAAGGAGAGGAACCAATTAGAATGAATTACACATACCTTAAGCTTTACATCTTTCAATCCTTTCTAATTTCTCAATCTTTCTTCTTGTTGAGTTCCTTCATTTCACCTCTCTCACGTAGCTCTCCCCTTTCCTCTAGATATTTTTGTTTTTGATTCTAAGTAATGTGTCCATCCCCTCATAAGGCACCCAATATATATATAAATATACACACACCAACATAATACAATAAAGAGAACCAAACGTGGTCTTACGAATCGCGCAAAATTAAATTTCAATTAAACTTTTCAATAACTCTAAAAATCATGCTGAGCATAAATATGTCCCCTGTTCTGATTTCTGAAGCTTCTAAGGCCTTTAATTTGCAGTATAAAGTTAATCACCCAAACGTCCATTAACGAATCAGACAAATTAGATTTCAAATTAATTTTTCCCAATAGTTCTAAAAATTCCCATTAACATACCAAGTACTCAATTTTAATTTTTGACCCCATAAAGGTCGGTAATTTCAATTTTAAGTCCGCAACTCAACTGATAATGCTTCAATTCTAATAGATATAATTAAATCCAAACACATCATCTCATAGGTAAATAAAAGTGATTTCTTATACGCATTTTGGGGTCATTACATTCTCCCCACCTTAAGAAGTTTGGTCCTCCAAACTTGATTCACCATGCAACCAAGTAGAACTCTCAAGCTCATATTATTGTGTAATTCGGTTATAGATTTTCACATACTTTGGTTCGCACAATTCACAGGGTAATCCAATACTTATTACAATTTCCCCGAAATTCTTAACAGAATAAGCATTTTATGAGTTAATCCCACTAGGCAAGGCCTATCATTACAATATTACTCTATGAATAGGTTCCACAGTATCAATTCCCAAATATTGAACATACAATTCTTGGAGTAGATTCTATTTTCTTAGGCACAGAAATTATTCATTCCACCGTAGACACAATTCCAATCACAATACGTTCCTTCCTAAGTCTCATAAAAAGGTACATGTTCGACTCTTTCCGTTAAATCAATCCTCATGAGCCATTCAGAGACGAGTCTTCAATTAAGTTTCTATATAGATTTCAAAGAAATCAAGTACATAGTTTTAAATATGAGTATGCACAACTAACTCAGGCTTCAGAGACTCTTAAGCAAGAGTTCGTTCATTTGACAAGATACACTTTATCTTAGCAGTCACAATTAAATTGCATAGGTACATAACTACGTATTCTCCCTTTTCCAAAAACATATCACAGTCATATCGTTATTTTGCTTCAAAATCATATCTACTACTTCTTGACAAGTTTATAGTTACACTTCTACATATTTTTGCATAAAAAGAACTATATTCCAAATCAAATAAGTACGGTGTTATTAAAACAAATAACACACACAGCTTTTCATGCAGACATACCCCTTAGTTACTTGGTCATATCATCGCAAGTCCAAATCTGAACAATAAATACAACTGTAAAACAAATCATTATTTTGAGCAAAGGGAGCCACACCAAACCAAAACCAGAAATCAAATCCAAAATTATGCTTAACTAATTAACCATAAGGTATAACGTCTTCTTTTAATAGGCATTTTTTTTTTTTTTGTTACTGCACAAAATAATTTAATCTCCTCTTAATCATTGTAGTATGCCCCATTTCAAATAGTTCTTTCTCTTCCTTTCGTAAAACACGAAATCAGCCACACGGTTTCATATTCACAACTTACACATAGTCATACAGAACTTGGAGATCAACCACAACCAATTAGCACAACAAGGTATACAGTATTGACATCCATCCAAATTCTATACGGTCTTGAAATTCAACAATTTAGCGACAAAATCATTTGGCCAATTAATCTCAGAGTTAGAAATCTTATCCAGGTCAGGTCAATAGGATAGAAAATCAATTCAGAATCACATTGCGCATATTAACGTATCAGAAAAGTAAATGTCCAGTGCATATTGTCAACTTGTCATCAATAATTCCCTCGAGTCTCCATCAGGAGTTGTCAATAATTGCTCGCTTAAAAAAAAATTATCTTAAATATAACTTGTTTCGAAATCATATAGGCCGGTCACATTCATCATTTTCAGTCCATAACTTCCAGTAAATAAAGGCACATTGTAACAATTTTAAATGCTCATTTCACACATCCCAGAGGGTCAAACAGGTCAAAAGAAGCATCCCAACATTTTGGTCTTGGGCCGCACGTGCGGCTGTGAGCCCCGCACGTGCGGCAACTCCTTCCGCACGTGCGGCAGTGATGCCCCGCACGTGCGGTTATTTCAGTGTGCATCGCCCAAAATTGCCCAAAATGCCGCACGTGCGGCAGTGGTCCCCGCACGTGCGGCGAATCTGCAAAAACCCTGCTCGAATTTCTTCAAAACTGGGACTTTTTGGTGACATCAAAAGGCTTCTAATTGGATCTTTAAATGCTCAATTTATGCTTCAAGTATCATGTGATTTAAGAGGAAAAACATAGATTGATCAATCACAAACTAGATTCTAGATTTTAATCACATAATTCATGTCTAAAGGGGTCATAATACATATGCGTCTCAAAGTACAAATCAAATCCACAAACATGGTGAATTATTTACCATAAGATCATCCAATCCATAACTAAGCATGATCATGCCAACATAAAGAATAGAATACAAAGAACCTCTAAATCAAACTATATCAACACATCATTTATCCAATTAAATTCTCCTTATCAATCCAAAAAGAATAACTGATAACATGAACATGTAATGTTCTATAAACCATACTTGAAACATGAGCTACCCTTGACATATACTTGAAACCATACGTGAAACATGCAACATGCGTAACTTAGAGCATACATGAACTTGTAACATTCATGAAACTCATATCATACTTTAACTTGTACATACTTGAACTTGTAAATTTACTTAAACTTGTATTTACTTGAACTTATAACAATGCGTAAACTTGTAACATGCGTCTACTTATAACATAATCATTTAAACCAATCCCTTGCTCATCATAATGCTTAACACGTATTAACTATTAAAACAATCCGTGGTCCTAATTAATTATTCCTTAAGATATGGCGTAGTTCACGTAATCTATTATTCGGTAATATATAGAAGCATATACCCTTATCCGATCGTTCATATATGTTAACATAGTTGACTTGTATTGAACAAAGTACTACTGGTAACCATTACTTCATTCATATGAGTTAGCAGAGACTTAAGTTTAACAGGACATCTCTGATAATTATTAGAGCAAACTTGCCGTAGGATTTATAAAGTTTCAATCATAAAAAGATACCCACATCCTTACCATTAGGCATTCACATTCTTCAAATCATGTACATATTTCAATGCGTAGCATGTGTTATAGGGCACTAATTAAACTCATTATCCATAAAAAAAATATGATTGCAGTACTACTGCTCACAGTGCTACAACGGAGTGCTCATCCCTCCTGGAATGTGTCCTGTACACACACTTCACTTAGTCATTAGTTCTTTTTCCTTCTTAATTCATTTCCTGCTTCTTTTACTTCGAACGAATTTACAAGCATCTTAGGAACATCAAACATGAATTTCAAAAATACCAGAGAAATACGCACGCAAAACAGAGCGACTCAATTTTTGCAGCTTAGGCCGCACGTGTGGCTAAACAACATAAATCAGAGTCGTTAGCATTAACAGATTGCATTTAACGTTGCCATCATTTTCTTTCATACGTACTAAGGATGTCATGCATGAGACCTAAATCTTTCTAGACATCCTAAAGCTCAATGGATTCGTGTGTGAGATGGCAACTCGTGCTCTGATACCACTTGTCACAGCCCAAACTCGCCCCTAAAAGTTTGGGCATGACCCATACAGAAACGGACACTTAACCTGTCATACATAACATATGGGGCCGAACGGAAGCATCTAACAATATAAACGAACATAAATAAAAGAGCTATATCCATTGAGCGACCTCTATTATGCCAGGATCACATACTGAACATAAAGCAAACAAACATGTAGTAGTATGCATCGGAGAATTTAGCTATGGACATATACATATATAGACTCAGCCCCCATAATTGGGCGCAACAAAAACAGTAAAAACGAAAAGAATTATATACACTTCAACCTTAGATAGGTAATCAGGGTATAAAACCAAAAGTTCAATAAAACTCCATAAAATGGTTGCCTTTACTTAAGTGCCTGGACTCTCCGGGGTTGACAACAAAAGGAGTGGATGCCACGGGTTAAGACTGACCTCCAGGTAGGATACCTACAGAACAAACGTAACATAAAGTGAGCCAAGCTCAGTGAATAATAGTACATGAATAATCCCATGCCTAACTTGAATTAACATACATATCAATGCATACATAAATAATGAGGCATAAAGTTAATTAAGTTTGTATTAATTCTTGCATGGCCTAAGGCCCAGTCTTGAAACATATTGACTTAAAACATAATGTCTTGGAACATAATGACTTTAAGCTCTTGCACAAAGTGGCGATAGCCCTTGAACGTATTAGCATTAAGCTTTTAAACATGGTGGCATATAGCCCGTGTACATATGACATGAAGCTCTTGAAAAGTTGGCATAAAGCCCTTGAACATGTGGCACGAGGCCCTTGAAACATGTTAGCCATAGGCTAAAATAACGTGTGGCACAACGGCCCTTGAAAGGTTAGCATGAAGCCCTTAAAATGGCATAAAGCCCTTGTAACTTGTAATGGCATATAGCCCTTGTAACTTGTAATGGCATATAGCCCTTGAAAACATGGTGGCTATAAGCCCTTGTAAATGGCACGAGGCCCTTGAAAATGTATGTAAACTTGTACCATACTTGAGCTTGTAACATGCATAGACTTAAGCTTGTAACATGCGTATACTTGAAGACTTGTAGACTTGTACCATACATGAACTTGTATATACTTAGAACCATACTTGAAATAGAACATACTTGTCAAAGATAGAATAATTCACATAATTCATGAGGATTACATAATAATGTTAAACATTTACATGCATGTCATAGGTTCTTAACGACCTCGGGTCCATAAGTAACCCCATAGAATAATCTCAAGTTCAGATAGATACTTCGCTTAAAGATGGACATGATTTCATTTATGCACTAAGAACGACGTAGTTTACTTATAGATAATAGAGAATTATTATTCGTTATTAATAAAACCGAGTCATTCCAAATTCATACCGATGTAGACCAATCTTCCAACGTTCACATTGACTGTCAATCATCATAAATGTTCGTGTAACATGTTTGTGTAACACTTACAAGAAACAGAGCGTTAGTGATAATAATTATCAATGATAAATAAAATGTATATCTTCGTACTATTACTCACAGTGATCGGTTCTCGGTGGTAATGGTACAATGTCCTCGTCTCGATCTACAATTACAATGCACAACACATAATATGAGGTTATACTCGATCCTTTGCTTATTCTCTTTGATCATTTAATCAATTAGTCATGGTGGTACCACTCATATGCTTTAATACATTGTAATCCATGTCTTAAAAAAAAAAACATGAGAAATCGATGGGAAATGGTTTAGGTGAAGAAATGGTACAAAACTAGTTGACAGAAAGTGAACAGTCGTCACTAATTTGGGTATAACTTTTTCTGTATTTAGAATTTGAAAGTGAGACTAGCGTCATTGGAAACTAGACTTCCGGGGCTTGATTTTAGGCTCAAGAATCACTCAAAACGGAATCCGGATGCAAAAGATATGCTTGATCAAAGTTGGCTGGACAGCTGTCTTCCGCACGTGCGGCAAGAAGCCCCGCACGTGCGGCGATTTGGGCAGAAAACTGTTCGAAAATTCAGCAAAAAAATCCAATTTTTGGTGCGCTTGTTCAAGGCTCAAAATAGGTCTTTTAATTGTTAAACATGGGTCAAAATCATGTAACTAGAAGCCATAACATAGATCAATCTAAGTCCAATTTGAATCTTTGATCTTAATTTACAAACACAACTTCATTTCACACATACATACACATATATACATACATAATCATTTAGCTACATAATCAAGCTCAAGAAATATGATTCTAATTAATCATTCACCACTTACTTGTTCCAAACCTAACCCTAATTTGTAGAACATGAAGAGCTTTCTACTTAATTATCAAGGAGAGGAACCAATTAGAATGAATTACACATACCTTAAGCTTTACATCTTTTAATCCTTTCTAATTTCTCAATCTTTCTTCTTGTTGAGTTCCTTCATTTCACCTCTCTCACGTAGCTCTCCCCTTTCCTCTAGATATTTTTGTTTTTGATTCTAAGTAATGTGTCCATCCCCTCATAAGGCACCCAATATATATAAATATACACACACCACATAATACAATAAAGAGAACCAAACGTGGTCTTATGAATCGCGCAAAATTAAATTTCAATTAAACTTTTCAAATAACTCTAAAAATCATGCTGAGCATAAATATGTCCCCTGTTCTGATTTCTGAAGCTTCTAAGGCCTTTAATTGCAGTATAAAGTTAATCACCCAAACGTCCATTCGAATCAGACAAATTAGATTTCAATTAATTTTTCCCAATAGTTCTAAAAATTCCCATTAACATACGCAAGTACTCAATTTTAAATTTTTGACCCCATAAAGGTCGGTAATTTCAATTTTAAGTCCGCAACTCAACTGATAATGCTTCAATTCTAATAGATATAATTAAATCCAAACACATCATCTCATAGGTAAATAAAAGTGATTTCTTATACGCATTTTGGGGTCATTACAGCCGAGGTCAGGGTATGCCATTGAAAATCAGGTACTCAAGTTTGAAGGAAGATTGTGCATGGCCGACGTCCCAGAGTTGAAAAATAAGATTCTGCAGGGAGCCCATGGTTCCAAGTTTGCCGTTCATCCAGGGAGCACCAAGATGTACCAAGACATAAAGCAGACTTTTTGGTGGCCAAACATGAAGAGAGAGATAGCAGAGTTTGTATCCCAATGTCTGTGTTGCCAGCAAGTGAAAGCAGAACATCAAAGACCAGCAGGATTTCTTCAACCTTTGCCAATTCCTGAGTGCAAATGGGAGCACATCTCCATGGATTTTGTTGTTAGTTTGCCGAGGACACAGAAGGGTATGAACTCGATTTGGGTTATCGTTGACAGATTAACTAAGTTAGCACACTTCTTGCCTGTCCAGACAACATTCAATGCCGACCGACTTGCTGTACTGTATATGAATGAGATTGTGAGACTTCATGGAGTGTCGATGTCCATTGTGTCAGACCGAGATCCGAAGTTTGTTTCTAGATTTTGGCAGAGTTTACAAAAAGCCTTGGGAACCGAGTTGAAGTTTAGCACAGCTTTTCACCTCCAGACCGATGGACAAACAGAAAGAACGATTCAGACACTCGAAGATATGCTCAGACTATGTGTGTTAAATTTCAAGGGAAGTTGGGGAGTACATCTACCGTTAGTAGAATTCGCTTACAACAACAGTTATCAAGCTAGCATTGGCATGGCGCCTTACGAAGCTTTGTATGGAAGGAAGTGCAGATCGCCGATATGTTGGACTAAAGTAGGAGATAAAGCTTTGATTGGTCCCGAGCTAGTTCAAGTTACAACCGAGAAGATTAAACTCATTCGACAAAGGATCAAAACCGCTCAGAGTAGGCAGAAGAGTTATGCCGATCAGAGAAGAAGAGAGTTGAAATTTGAAGTTGGGGATCATGTATTCCTGAAGGTTTCACCAATGAAAGGAGTTTCTAGATTTGGGAAGAAAGGTAAGTTAGCACCTCGTTACATCGGGCCGTTTGAAATTCTCGAGAAGGTTAACCCAGCTGCCTATAGACTTGCTTTACCAATAGAACTAAGTCAAGTTCACAATGTGTTCCATATTTCAATGTTGAGGAAGTATATTTAGGATCCCCTGCATGTGATTGACCATTTCGGGATTGGGATTAACGAAGATTTAGGTTATGAGGAGAGGCCGATACGGATTCTCGATAGGCAAGTGAAACGGTTGAGGAACAAATCGATATCAATGGTGAAAATTGAATGGAAGGAGCATTACGGCAAGGATGCTACATGGGAAATGGAAGAAGGAATGAAGGTCCGATATCCGGAATTGTTTTCGGGTCAAGGTAACTCAAGTTTGGGGACCAAACTTCTTTAAGGAGGGTAGGATGTAACAACCCTCACTTTACTCTAGTCATGCTTGCATATATTACATGATCTTGTCTTGATATGTTGCATTTGCAAACCTTGATTTGTCTTGCATAAGTGTTACTTGCATGCTTTGTTCCTTGTTTGGTGTGTGTTTAGCCTAGGTTAATCCAAGCCGAGGTCACCTTAAGCCTAGAACTATCTTGGAACCATTTCCGGTTGACCTCCACCTCTGCCCGAACATGTTGGCCGAGATGTCATCATCTAGGCCGAGGTGTGTATCACCAAGGTCGAGATGTGTATTATCTAGGCCGAGATGTTACCTTTGTGCCTGAGTGATCTTGTTCCTGGATTGGTGCGACCTAGGCCGAGGTGTGGCACATCTAGGCCGAGGTGTGGCACAGCTAGGCCAAGTGTTGTCCTTCCTAGCCGAGATCATTGTTCCCTTACTTGCCGATGCCTTGTTCTTAGCCAAGATCATTACCTACCGGAGTGCCTATGCCATCTTACTTGTTGAATACACTTTGTAATAAGTCTTGGCTTTTCACTCAGTCACCTTTTTGAGGAGAACCAACCCGGTAGTGCCACGTGTCCGTGCTGAGTGTTAAATCAGCCGGCAGAGGGAGAAATGTATCATTTGTTATATTTCTTTGTTCTTGAGGAGAGAGAAGCTCTAGAAGAGGGAGGAGGAGTTCCTAGAGAGGGAGTAGATTTCCAAGCTTGATCTTTGGGTGCTTGAACCATTAGATTCGAGTTTTGAGGTTAGAATCTGAATCTACTCTTGTTGTTCTTATTGATCATCTACCTGCATTGCATGATCAGACCTGATTTGCAAGCCATGCATCTATTTAAAGTTGGGTTTAGAAAGAGAAAGTGGCATTCATGTGTTCTTGAAGAAAAAGCCTCGTTGGATCCGAAAGTTTGCAATAAGATCCATGTTTTGTGTTTGTTTTCCCAAGATCTTCAAGTATGGGTACCCAGGTCCATGTTTTCGAACTCATAGCATGAAAATCCCAGATTTTGAAATAACAAGTTGTGATTGAGCATTCATGTTTTTCAAGTTCTTCATGTTTATATTCTTCATGTTCTTCAGCAGAGGGAAACCAGGATTTTCCCGACTTCATTTCCTTGAATGTAGTCGTCGAGACCACACCTCGGCAAGAAGGTGTGGGACCTCGGCTAAGACCTGGTGGTACCTAGCATGTCTTCCCGACATGTAAAGCAGTGTTTCACCTCAGCATGCTTTGCCTTGTCTTGACTTAGTTTTGAAGGATCGCCGAGGTCATTCGTATGCATGTAAGACTTGTTTTGAGAAGTACATTTAGTAGACCTTGCCATGTGTTTGTAGGACTTGGACTCTCGCCTGACCCTGACGTTTGAAGAACTATGTGAGTGGTATTTTTAATAAAGATATGTTATAGAGTTTTGATAAAGCTTTTCTTCGTTTTGTAAAAGTATTTGTTAAGCATGAATGACTATCCCTATTTTGTGTATCAAGTATTAGCTTTGGTTTTGATAACATTCTTGGAAGTCCATACGTGCTAAGGGACTATAAGCATTTGTAGCACAATCTTTGAAAGTCCGTACGTGCTAGGGGACTATAAGCATTTGTAGCACAAGTCCGTACATGCTAAGGGACTATAAGCATTTGTAGCACAATCTTTGAAAGTCCATACGTGCTAAGGGACTATAAGCATTTGTAGCACAACCTTTGAAAGTCCGTACGTGCTAGGGGACTATAAGCATTTGAAGCACAACCTTTGAAAGTCCTTACGTGCTAGAGGGCTTTTGTAGCACCTATATTAATGTCATCCCTTGAAACTTGAAAGCCTTGAAAGATTTGTTAGATGAACTTGATTCATCCCATGTTTTATTACAAGCTATGATTATGTATTGTTTCATTAAGGATCTCGGATATCATGCATGCAAACCCTTTATTACTTGTACCATTCACTAAGTATCCAAGCTCACCCTCTCTATATATATGTAGGTGATGAGCAGGACGGCGGCGACGCCTAGATGTGCTTTGCAACTTGTTTTGGATTCGCATTTTGTAGCATCTTGAAGATTATGCTTCTTAGCTTGCATTTCATTGTGTTTTGTACATGATGGCTTGAGAAGCCTTTTGGTCAAGATGTATTTTTGTACTTCATTTTGTTTGTATTCAAGTTGTAAAACTATGTAAAGATGTATGCCATTCCATTTGACTTATGCACAGCTCTTATGCACTAATTAGACTTGTATATGTCGCTTCCGCACTTGTGAGCCCCCATGTAATTATACTCTGATTGTGTGTGAATCTTGAAAGTTGGCCTTCGGTAATCTCGGATTACTGGCCATCACGGCACCATTCTACTAGGGGCGGAATGGGGTCGTGACACTAATGACAATCAAACGTAATAGACTAGTAATGGTCTCGACCAACAGGATTTAACTGATAATGAACCAAGACGAAGTAAGAGAGCGAGAACACTAATATCCTTTGGTCCAAATTTTCTAACATAGCTGTTAGAAAATGAACCTCAATGCTTTAAGGAAGCAATGACCGGTCCTGAACACCTTTAATGGAAGAAGGGTTTGTTTATAAAGAAATTGAATCCATTATGTGCAAAATCATACTTGGGGTTGGTGGATCTTCCACCCAATTCTACCTCTTGGATAATAAATGGATATTTAAGAGAAAATGAAAGCATAATATGGTTCATAGACAAGTATAAAGCAAAACTGTGGGGAAATGGGTTGGAAATACTCTTCGGATCCTGGGAGACGCTGATGATCCTCTGCTAGTCACCTGCAAAGACACAAGTACTCCGGTCGGGGGTGCCGGAATTAGCACTCCGACGGACAAGTCAGTTTTCCTCAAGAAAGCTTGTTTACTAAGTTTTAGAAGTGATTTTCTTACATACCTTTTCTAGTTCGTTGCCTCTATATTTATACTTGTTCTTTTTATGATCCTCGGGACCAGAGCCTACTTTTTCAATCATTATTATTTCCCATTATTCGGCCCTAGGGATCCTTCCCTATTCGGCCTCCATGTCTATGCGGGATGTACGCCGGCTAGAGTACAGCTTTTAAGATATAGCTCCCCCATCCTTGCCATTTATTCGGCCACCACAATTGCCCCCCGAACTCCCTGTTGACGGTCAGTAAATCGGCGTGTTTGGTTCGGAATTTGAGGAATTTAGTGTCAGGCGGCTTCGCGCGCCCCAACATGTCAGGAAGCACGCGCCTTTTGCTCATCATTGCGCTTTCCCGCTCTATTCATGTATACCTCAGCATTTATTGCGATTTGAAACTTTGGCCCTTTCGAATCCATATTTCGTCGATCTTTTTGAGACTTTTGGATTGCCAGTGCATATCCCTCCGTGACTCGCGTCTTCTGCAGCTTCTCCCGCCTTCCTTTGTCTCATCTGTTCTTCGTAAGTTTTCTTATTCCTTCTTTGTAATCCTATTTTTCTATTTGCTATTTTAGCTTCGGCGAATACTTAGCTCGCTAGGATGGCCAAACATTTGAAAGACCTCCTTTCTGAGGGTCGCGTCTCCGGCTTCCGGCAGCATTTTTCCATTCCTGACGATGTCCATTTATCCCTTGTAACGGACAATGCTCTTGACATGGAGAGGGAAGATCAGAACACGATCGTATTCCCTCTTTTATCCATTGCGGAGGGCGGTGTCCGTTTCCCCTACACCCGCTCCTTAGGGCCGTTCTTCGATATTGGGGTTTGATTCCCTCTCAACCCAACGTAAATTTCTTTCGAATCATTATGGGGATCTTAGAGTTGAACCGACGCCTTAGGATTAACCTTGGGATCCCGGCCATTCGGCATTGTTACTCCCAGCCAAATCTTCCGGTCGGCTGGGGCGATACTTTCTCAGGGCCAAAGATACCGACCATCACTTGGTGACTATGCTTGCCAGTTCTGGCAAACGGGTTGACGACGTGATGGTCAACGTTCGAGGTAATTGGGAGTTCGCTGAAGGAGAGGACCGCCTGGACCCTATTCCCAGACATAAGGGCGATCCAGGTTGCCACGCGATGTCCTGTTTGTTGGTCTGCCTCTTATTCGGCTTTTTTTCTTCTGAATCGCTTTTCGTTTTCCGCAGGTAATAGGTTGAAGAAGATTCTGACTTCGGTTGACGACGCGGTTCTTGGGGAAGTCAAGACTGCACTCAGGTATTTCGATCGTCCAAACGTACAACGGCAGGGGAGAGCCGCCCATATTCTCCTTCGGTACGAACCTACTTATACTACTTTCTCGGCCGCAGATAACATTCCGATTCCAGTCGGCGATCAGCAGCTCTCGGCGCTTATCTTCCCCAGCTTCAAAAACCTTAGGCAGATCGGTCTCGTAGCTCCTGATTCGGGAGAAGAAGCCGAGCCCAGCGTTGAAGTGGTCGCCGATCCGGAGGGGGGGTCTACTGAGAGAATAGTAGAAGGCGACGAGGTTATACGCTCGGCATTTGAGGCCACCGAGCCATCCGCCTCGGGACGAACAGATTTCTCTTCCGGGGATATTTTTGCAAATTTGGGGGATCTACCCGGCGATTTCTTTGAGGGTATGGCGAAGGAAAGCCTGACGCAGATGGCCCGCAAAAGAAATGCGGAGCGCATGGCCGCCCGAAAGAAGGCTGAATGTGCCGTATTAGATCCCAGCTCGATCAAGCCGTCCGTACCCGATTCGGAGGAGATAGTGGTCGTTGCGTCCGATACGGAAAAAGAGGGTGGGGGACAAATTGATGAGAAACGGCCGATTCCGGAGCAAGGCCAAAAACGCGGTGCCGAAGGGGAAGCGAGTTCAGAAGCTGGCTCTGCTAGCAAACGGCCTCGGCTTGAAGAAACGGACGCGATCGCTCCGTTCGTTATTCAGCCAAAAATCAGGGATATGCCGATTTTATCCGACGCTTCAGCCGCCGAGGATCCGGCCGTGGCTCTGAGCTTGGCGGCTTCGATTTCTCTGCCGGCTGACAACAAAGCCTTTGGTGCCGTGCCTGACATTATGGCCGTTGCCCTAACTGCTCAATCGGCACTCCTGGTAGGTCATCTTTATTTCGCCTTCTTTGTTGAACGCGTCTAATCATACCGAGTTGTTTTGCAGACGGTCGGAAGGATCACCGACTTGGGTCGCCGTCTTCGTGATGCTCTCGGAGAATTGACCATTTGCAAACAGAGGTGCAGGGTCAAAAAAGCAGGGCCGAGTTCGAAATTATGAGGGCTGAAATGGAGAGCGCGAGGGCCGAAGCGGAGAAAGAGAGGGCTCGTGTGGCCGAACAGCTTCGTATTGATGCTGAGGGTAGAGCGAATGCGAGCGCGGAGTCGCTCAAACTTTCCAAGGAGGCACTTGCTGAGGCGGAAGCTCAGTTAGAGGAGCTTAAGGCGGCTCGCGAAAAGCTGAATCGGAGGCCTTCGAAGCAGGGAGGGGGGCCGCTCTATCAGAATATGTTGAAGAAGTGTCCAAGTTTGAGAATCGCGGGTTCAAACATGGCTGGCTCAGGGCCCTTGCCGCCGCTGAGGTTACATTGGACTTGCCGATACCTTATGAACAGGTGGATGTTGAGCCACTTGAATCTGATACCGACGAGTGATCTGGGGGCCGTTTATTAGGAGCCGTCTTTTTGTTTTTGTTTTTCCTTCTTTTGGATAATGCTTTGTTGATCCAGGGTAGTTTTCATGTATAAATTGATTAACATCTGTGCGCAATTTATTGATGAAAATTTTCCTTGTAATTTTTTGCTTTACCGCCGCACGCTTTGTATAAAGGAGTTCTGTGGTTTAACTTTAATGAATGAATGCTGTGTTCATCAATGCATTTGGTAATATATTGTGGGAAACCCTGAATTTGGTCCGAGTGATTTTATTGGAACTATTGTTATCTTTAGCTTTCTGCAGATTCAATGCATATTCCATCAAAATCACCATTTGCAATTTCACTGCCTACTGATCTTCGCCCTTATATTGACGAATCGGCTTGCCCCAGGGGGTTTATGGTAAGGACTTCGGGATCGATTCGTGAGCCGGCTGGGGTAGTTTATCTTTAGCTTCTGCAGATTCAATGCATATTCCATCAAAATCACCATTTGCAATTTCACTGCCTACTGATCTTCGGCCTTTATATTGACGAATCGGCCCTTGCCCCAGGGGGTTTATGATAAGGACTTCTGGATCGATTCGTGAGCCGGCTGGGGTAGTTTGGCCGTATACGTGGATGAATCTGCCCTTGCCCCAGGGGGTTACTGTGCTAAACAAGCCGTATGTTGCATATTGTTTATCCAAACTTTAGTTTTCCGCAGATTCAACACATGTTCCATCAAAATCACCATTTGCAATTTCACTGCCTACTGATCTTCGGCCCTTAACTTAGTCGGCGTCAGTCGATTGGGTGTCGCGATTAATGAACTTGCCTCGATCGTGCTGCCTGTGCGAGCGTTAAATGATCAAAGGGATAGCTTTTAAGAGTCTGGTATCTTATCTGATTAAGACTCCTGAGAGAATATCAATTGTACGAATGTCCAACAAACTCTTCTTTAACAGCAAAGGGGAAGCCAAGACATTGGCTGAGCTTGGTGGTGACATGAGGCAAAGTGAACACCGTGGTGCGCCCTTGCGAGCTGGGAGTAAGAGTGCTATGGGTCGACAGAGGCGTCTGTCTCCTAGACGTCGTAGTAGGTCGCCCAGACGGGATAGGCAGTCCCTAGGGAAATCGCCACACGCCCAAGTTGATAGGAGACCAGACGCGAATCCGCGCCCATTAAGTTTCGCAGTATTTGTGAAGAATAAACCTATGACAGAAGCGGACTCGATCGTTCGAGATCCAGACGTGGCTGTCGAATTTGCTCGACAAATATTTCCTCCGGAAGTGCAGCAGTCAATGGTCGGTCGTCAGGACTACGAAGTATTTCGCGAGGGCATTCATGGGGCGGTGAAAGGGCTCTATACGGCTTATGAAGTCGGAATGCGATTGCGCGCCGCCCGTCGAGAAATGGAGAAAAAGGAAGAGCGTATCCGTAGTTTAGAGGCTCGCGTGGAGGCGGCTGAACGCGAGTTAAGAGAGATCAGAACGGCGCAGCCGCAACCGGCTGGGCAGGTGAATCCGAATCCAATTGTGGAGGAGAGGGTTACCAGTCGGCTTATAAGTGCTGCCATCGCCCGATCGAGAAACGGCCAGCATGTTCGCATTGGAGTCCGCCAAGGGAGGTCTTATGAAAAAGGTTTTCATGAGGGACGCTTGGTTGGAATCCAAAAGGCTAAGGAGACGCTTGCCGAAGAGGTTTGCCGATGTGAAAATCGTGGGTTCAGGCACGGTTGGATCAAGGCATCTCAAGTCGCCGAATCTCTTCGCTTGTCAGGCATTGATGCGGCGTCACCTCTCTATCGCAATGAGGATTTTCCGTTTTCTGCTTTCGAGGTTGAAAAGAGTGAGGATGAGGGCGATGCGTCTGACTTTAATTATTGTAAAGTTCGAACGCTGGTCGCGTTTGCTATTATGTAATTTCTTGGTTGGTCGTATATATATATAAAAAGAAGAAAACGCTTTGACTGCATTTGTCGTGTTAAATTGATACTTTGATTTGTTGTGCGTGGTCGGAACGCATGCAATGGCCGTTTACCTTTTAATAAAGCCATTGCGGCGTATGTCGTTGAAATTTTGAAGAAGTCTGGCCGTTGGATTGAGTGGGATAAATCTTTGGCCTTGCGCAGCCTGTGCGCGTGCGTTTTTGCCAACCGTTGGGTTAACTAGGTCGTGGAGAATGTTGACCGACGTTTGTCTCGTGGGATTTAACATTGATAAAATCGCCTCGGGATTTGGGCCTCGAGATCGCGGCCTTTATTGAGAATAAAAGCGGTAGGAGTGCCTCATGCAATCAAACATTTATCGCGTGGATGGTCAAGTGTTGTCACCATCAGGTGGTGATGATAGTCGCAGGGGCTGAGATTCCGGCTGGACCTGGCGCTCACACGGTTTGCGTCGGGGGATTCTCCGATGTAGGAGGTGGACCGCTGAAAGGAGAAACTGGAAACACGTCAATCTCCAGGTCGTTGAAGCAGATCGCCCCGAAAGGAGACACGACGTCCGTTGCCCCTAACCTCTCTTGTCTTGGATCTTGGCCTTGACATTGTCGATGGTGTCAGAGGCCCAGCGACATGCCGATTCGGGCGCGGCTAGATCGATGCGTGATTTGTCTTAGAAGTTAGAGATAGATATTGTAATGTTTGAACGCGGATTGCGTCTATGTAACAACTTTTAAATCAAATAAAAAGTATTATTTTATATGATTGAGTCTCATTCTGAAGAAAATCTGTTGTTTAGTTATGCCAGATGGACGTTCCTAATTCCAACTTGTAATGATTAGGCAGGTCATTTCGTATGGCTTAACAGCTTGCTACAGGAACGTTTGTGTAGCTTAGATTTTTTGCTTAAATATTTTTCCTTCGTTCAGGAATCGGCCCTTCTTCAGGCGGAACGTGGAT